>JBBYHL010229364.1:0-12550 GCA_038381835.1 Adansonia madagascariensis
GAGATAAATTCCAATAGTCCACGTATTTTCTTTATCATTGTATTGAATGATCCATGTTATGCTACTTCACTTATTGCCTTACTAACATGATTTTTTTGTGGTGATTATATGCATTCATGTTTTCAAAACATTTCAAATAAAATTAAAGGTAATGTTCCATGTGGGTATCTCTCCAAAATAAAATCCAGAGGTCATTTTATTGAAAACCTCTATATTCCTTATCTCTCTGGGGCGTATATGAGATTAAATCTTTTCCATCAAAACCTGGATTTGTATTTCTATAAGATTCATGCATTAAAAGAGGGTTATATCAAAATAGTGGCAAGTTAAGATTGAAAGAATTGAAACCGAGATAAGACATAGCTAGTAAGGTATCAATTTCGGGCGTCGTGAAGAGGTTCGTACCTCATCGTGCGTAACCAACTCCCAAACCCAAACGATGAATCTTTGTATTACGTAGACCACAGGATTGATGTTTTGAGTTTTGTAACTTAAAACATAGGTTTTGATAGGCATTCGATCATGCCTAGCCTGAAATGATCGGTGGCAACTCCAAGCGTTGGCCATTTCATGATGGTCATTCAAGACCAATAAGATGAGCGATTCATCTTATGGTCCCCTTCACTGTACCACAAGATGAGAATTCGTACATTCTTATTCTCCTCACATCATGAAAAAAAATCTCAATTAAGAAGACATTTCTAAGTTAAGAAAATATTTTAAGTCGTATGCACTCATAGATCCACCTCAGGGTACGTTGTGACAGGCACTAGAGAGATACCAACATGAAACATTAGCTTGTAAATTTTATTGGAAAACAAAGTTTAAACATGAATTCATGTTAATCACTACAAAAAGAAAATGTGTTAGTAAGACAAAATAGTATATAATAATATCATAAACAAACAATCACAGATGGAAGAACGTAAAAAGAAGGGATGATCAAAATGTGTCTCATAATTGTCTTCCCTTTAGAGAAAAATTTTTTGGATTTTTTTAAGTACAAGCGAGGTTGAAGTATCCCTTTAGAGAGGTGGGGTTAAAATATCCTGAAAGATAAAATTATGAAAATATTTAGGAATAAAGAGAAAATTTGAGTTTTTTTATGAAGAACGAGGTTAGAATATCCCCTCAGAGTAATGGGGTTAGGTTATCCCCAAAGACAAATTTTTGATGTTTGAAAAGAAATGTTCTTCTTAAAAAAAAGATTTCAAAAATAAAAAACTATAGGTTTGTATAAAATATATTTTTGTCTCAAGTCTTAATCCGGGTCTAAAGGGTTTGTATTGTACAGGAACCCATTGGATGCATTTTAAGACATTCGAATGTCTCTATAAAAGGAGATCCAAAAATTGGGTTAAAAATAGGGGATGGCATCATGTCATCTCCCTTCCCAAATTTATTTTGGGTATATTCGAAGGCTTTAGGTGGTGAATGAGGTATCATTGGAAAGATGACTCGATAAGGTTTCCAAAAATCCTAAAAAATCACTTTCTATGTGAAATTAATTTTTGAAGTTAGGTCTGTCTTGACATTGGCAACATGTACAAAGAAAAGGTGGTGATGGATTTGAAAGATCATTTCGGGATTATCCGAAATAGTTCAATCATGAACAATACCTTTTTGGAAAGGGAATTTATAAAGTTTTAGGAAAAAAATTTAAAAATTTTAGAAAAACCATTTGATGTGCCAAAATGGCCCAAACAGAGTATCGTGCACTAGCTCCATAGATTCCAGGCAGTAAAAGTTTAAAAAATCATAGCTCTTTCATCCTAGATGATCTAAGGGTGAACAAGATACCTTTGGAAAGGTATTTCAATAACCTTTAAGCAAAAAATCAAAAAGTTATAGGAAAATTATTTATAGTTCAAAAAATAATTTTTAAATTCAAAACAGTGCTACTAGAGCAAAAAGTAAAGGATTATTAGATTTTTTAGGTTTCTTAGGGGTCAAACTCGAATTGTGGTTGTTTGAATGTCCACAACACAGGGGAAAGAATGACACATGAATCACAAGTTCATTCCATAATCTTGAAATAGTTTGTAAAACAACTTATTGACCATGCCATGAATGTGTTAAACTCAAGATAAGGCTTAATATATTTTTTGACTAAAATATGTTTTTTTGCTTGAAAAACAACATATTTAAACTTGTCTCACCATGAATCCAAAGTTGAAATATTTGATTTGCCTTTAAGTTTGGAAGACCAATTTTATGAAAACATTAAATGCATACTATTCTTCATCTATTAGACGTAACATGAACTTAAGTTAGGGAATTTTTTAAAAATTAGTTTTGTAAGAAACAAGCAAGCATTTTTGACAAGGATGTCATGAACAAAATACGACACACATAAAGATGAACATGGACTAAACATGCAAAAAAGATGACATTTTGACACGTAAATCGGTGATAAAAGTGTAAGAAAATGGTAAATTATGTGCATGGAAATGATATGAACATATTTAAACATAAGAATGCATGCTTGAGTTGTCAAGATAGCATTTTTAGGTCATGAGAATCCTCAAAATACAAGAAAATGCATGAACATACTTGAGGCATGCTAAGGTGAACATTTAAATATAAGATGAATATGTGAATATAAAAGAAACATGGTAAGAAATGCATAAACTGGGGCTGTGATAATTATGAAAATGAAGCATGGCTTATTTGCAAATCCAAATAGCATCAAGGTATCAAAAGGGTCCTTAAGATCCTATGACTACCATAACCCAGCCAACAATAATGTATGAGAGTCCTAGGATGCTCATGGCAACATAAAGGGTTCACTAAAATGATGTAGATGATAAAGCAGAAAATGTATGGAAAAGGGTAAAAAATATACCAAAAAAGTTTAAACTTCTTCTCCCTTCCTAAAGCAGTGACTTTAAGCTCATATCCTTCCTTCTATCTACTATTATTTAGCAAAAGAATGATGAAAGGAAGAAGCTTTTTGCTAATATAGTGGTTGATGAGGTGTTTTAAGGGTGAAAGTGTGTGAAAGGTTGAGTTTTTAGAGGTTTTCTGGTGGTGGTTTGGGGGTGCTACGGGAATGGGAGACGGTTAAAGATGAAAGGCAATGGAATAGTATTTTTGGGAGGGCATTTGGGCTAGAGATTGCTAAAGGATTATTGGGAATGGATGGAACCTCTTCTAAGGTTGCTAGAGAGCTCTTTTTTTGGGATATGGCTAAATGTTTTTTTGTTTTTTTGAAAATGGTTGGAAGCCTCCTTTTATTCAATGCTCAGCCAATGCTTTTGAGAGATAAAGCAAGGGTATTTTTTATCTTTCCCTCTTGCACTAGGAGACATCTCCAGGTACCATGCTCAGTTGGTCTTCTTTTTATTAGTTCTGCTATGCTGAGAAGGGTGCAAAAAGGCTGCAATAGCCTCCAAGCTGAAGATATGCCTGACATGCCCTCTTATAACCATATATTTTATGAAAGTGACCCTTACCATTGTTTGTTTGGTCTACTAAATTTTGTTTAAATCCGATCATAGGCCTAAGGTCTATGTTTGTGCTTATTTATGATAGTTTCTTTATACAAAAAACATGTTTGAATCAAACTTTTAAATGTTGAAAAATGGCCTGAACTGGGCAAAAATCCCATTGTGTATCGATACAAAACATGTTGTATCAATACACAAAGTTATTTTTTACCTATGAGTATCAATGCAATGAGATGTGTATTAATACTAAAAGCAAAAAAAATTTTTCCAGACTCGAGACTTAGAGGCCTGTATCGATATTCTATGGATTTATATCGATAGATTTTCCCAAAAATCAAAACTTCAGTTATTACCAAGGTCTGTATCAATGCAAACATGCCAGGTATTAATACCCCACCTTAGGTATCAATACCAAACCCTTTTGTATCGATACTACATGTGAAAATTTAAGTTTTTGGTGATGTAAAGGTCTCGTATCAATACTTATGCACAATATAATTTGCACATACCTGTGGCTTCCCGATTTACCTCAATCTGGTCATAAACAATGGGAAATTGATCCGTCTACTCATCTGAATGACTTTGATGACACCATGAAAAATGGCCTTTGATGCCTCATTTTACATTTTTCTTTAATATGACTCATAGGCATTTTAGACTTTCTCGAAAAAAAATTTTGCCTATTGCCGTGTCCCTAATAGTGCTCGGTAACATGGCACCAAGTAGTTGCCCCCCAGTTTTTATTTCTTATTTTCTAATTCTATCATCTTTCAATTAAGTTCTGGAATGCCAAAAGTTGGTGTGGACAAAATAAGGTTTCTACAGGGACCACAAAAGTATTTATATGTTTTTCCTTCATGCACTAATGCACTAACTTTAAAAAAAGCTTAAAAAAGTTGACACTACCTCCAAGAAAATTAAGAATGTTTTATTAAAAAAATTAGACACACATAATATAATGTTAAATACCTTACTCAAAGTAAAAAGTCAAATACTAAAACATACCATGTAAATGCCATTGCACAAAATAGACAAATGATCTTCTACCTATCTAATAATAATGCAAGCTGTCTATCACCATTGAAGTGCACAAAAGCAAAGTGATAACTTATTCTGATGCAAATGAAAATACTAAGAGATATTTAAATCCTATGCCATCCACTAACCAAAATAACTAAAGAATTTTACCAACTACAACCATTAGTGCAAACCATAATATGTTTCAACTCAAGTCATTCTTTCTTGACTACTACTATAATCCATTGTTCTCATTGTAGTGACATTTAAACATAGTTTGTTAATAAAAATTACTAGTTGTTGTTGTCATCACTCTTTTAGAGCTTTCACTACTATCTTGACTTCTTCTTTTAGTTAAAACTTGTATCTTGCATATTTCATGCATAATAAATTGGTTAGCATATTTTTATAACAACGTATATTTATGTTAATATAACAAATATAAAAAAAATACATTATAGCATACGCATTAGTGGTGACTGTTTTGATTACTTCTCCTTTCCTTTACTAACACCAATGGCTTGCTTATTTTTATTTTAAGTAGCAAGTTTTTTTCTGTTTTTCATTTCCTTTATTAAGACTAGATTTTCTTGTTTCTTTTTTTACCTACAAATCATAAGAAATAAAAGAAATTGAAAATTCTAATCTGTATGGGAAGCATGCATAAATTCTATAACATATTACCTTTAATGTAATCTGATTTCGAGGAAAATCTCTTTAGCTTGTCCTTTTGTTATGCCCAATCACCCATAAGTAGCATATCTAAGACTACAAGATCTCTTCAAAGTAGGTTTTTCATCAGGCTATAATCTTTTTTTTCTTGGCCTTCCAACTTACCTTTTAAGAAATGGAGCTTGGGTTGATTCATTTGCATCTATTGGAGAGAAATTAGTTTCAAGCAAAGGGTGGATAATATCACTATAAGCCATTAAGTACATTTCCCTTGAAAAATAATCATGGAAATAGTCTTCTAATTTCTTCCTTTTAAACCCAATGCAAGAAGCAACATGCATGCATTGAATCACTTTTATTTGCCATGATTTTGCAAATGCAAGTCCTTTCCTTCAAGTTCACACATTCTTTTGCCAACCCAGTAAAGACTTAAAATTCATCTTTAACCGTAAGAAATATCTAGCAAATGCTTGATTGTTTCACTATTTCATTTAATCTATTAAGAACTTCGAGTGTTTTTTTCTATCCCATTTATATCTTAGCAAATCTATTATGCATTCTTGTCATCATTTTCAGCCTTATGTTCTCTAATATGGTAAGTGGGGGTTTACTTCTAGACTTACCAATCCAATGATTAAAAAACTCGGTACAGTTATTAGTGACATGATTACTCTTACTTATAAGATCAAAACCAGCCTTGGTCTACTTGTTTGGTTCTTTTTTCATCAACCAAGCATAAGTTTTTCCATATTTATTCTTTATAGTTGCCATGATAGTTTTAAACTCACTCTAATTATTTGCCTTTGTTGCTTTCCTGAACTCAAACTTTAGTTGCAGTCTAGGATTGTCAACTTTGAAATTAGCATACAAATGCCTTACACATCTATCGTTCTTAGCATTAGGAAACACTGCCTTCAATGCTTCACACAATCTTTGAAAAAAAGAGACAAACCAATAGTTAAAAGCGATTTTAAAAAGTCAACATTAACTATTACAGATGATTTTTAATGAAATCAAAGCATGAGATAAAGTTGTAAAAAGAAGAAAATATGCAAAGTTTTATCAAAAAGTTTATGGAGCAACTGCTATTATAGTTACATATCACATGAAGTACTTGATCAAACAAGGTAACATGTTTATTTACTTTGATGGATGGAATTGGGTTAGGGAAATCATTAATACTCCAAGCAAAAGTTATAGATTGTTTAGGATGGAATCACATGCTCTATTGAAACTTACAGATTTATTAAAGAATAAAGGATGGTTATGTCCATCAAAAGACCCAACAGAATTGGAAGTAGTTGTTATGTTTCTTTGGACTTGTACACACAGTGAAACAAATTGCAATGTACAAACTAAATTTAGAAAATCGGAAGAGACTGTGAGTCAAAAGTTCATTGAATTTTTACAAAGTTTATGTGTACTGGCCAATGAAATTATCAAGCCATCAGATTTTCAATTTCAAGAAGTTCTATCCAAAATTAAAGGTGATCATAAATATTGGCCTTATTTCTAGGGATGCATCGATGCTATAAATGGAACAAATGTTCCAGCTATACTTTCTGTTAATGACCAAATTCATTTCATTAGTCAAAAAGGGTATGCAATACATAACGTTATGTTAGTGTGTAACTTTGACAATTTATTCACTTTTATTGTTCTTGGCTGGTCTAGTATTGCATATGAGAATCATATCCTTTCAACTATACTTGATGAAATAAGAAACTTATTCCCTCATCCTCTAGAAGGTACAATTTATAAATTTTTTAAAATATAGAATTGAATTTTTCTAATTATTAATATTGAAACTTTATTTTTTCTTAGGTAAGTATTATGTAGTGGATGTTGGATATCCTAACATAAAAGGGTATTTAGCACCCTACAAAGGTGAAAGGTATCACATTTCGGATTTTAGAGGTTCTAGTCAGCCACATGGTGAACAAGAAATATTTAACCATGCACATTCTTCCCTAAGAAATGTCATTGAATGAGCTATTAGAATTTGGAAGAACAGGTGGCATATTTCACGTGATATAAAACCATATCCATCGATAAAATAAGAGAAGATTATTGTTGCAATAATGATGCTTCATAACTACATTTGAATTTATGGTGGAGATGAGGAGTTTGATAAATGTAATTGTAATCCAAATTATTCTTAAATGTCAAGAAAAAGAAATAATGATGAAGAAATAGGTTCATCTATTTATAGAAAAGTATAGATGATTTTTATATGAATAGAGTTCGTAACCAAATAGCAGCTACACTGATTGAAAATAGAAATAGATTACTCCAGAGTTATTTATGAATAATTTGTTCATTATGAATCATTTATTAAAATATTGTTTTATGATTTATTACTATGAATTTTTATGTTACATAAAAAAGATTTCTAGATGTCATGTTTTTTAAGTTATTTATAAACTCTTATGTTATTTTCTTAGACATTTGATTTTAATAACTTAGAAAAATGAATTTATAAAGTTCAATATTTATGTTTTCGAAATGTAAAATGTTAAGCTAATTTAAACTTTGCATGGAGTAAACATATGATCAATTTTATGGATAAATAATTCCTTGAATGTTTAGCTTGGTTGATTTTGGAAGCTGAAGTTCAACTTTTTCTTCGATCAAGAAGGTGAATTATTTCCATTTCTTTTAGTCTCTGCAAGAATGTTCGATGTCCATCCGTCTAGAAATTCCATTGAACCATCATGGAATTTAATATTATTGCCTTCGAAATGCATAAAGTTAATGTTAATTTAAAATTTTTATATAAACTAAATTACTAAACAAGTTATATATAAAAGAAGCTTTTACAAGTAGAATTATCAAACAACTTGAGCTTTAATTTTTAAGGTGTCACCATGTTCCCACCTTTAAAACTTTAAATGATCCGTAGGGCATAGCGTGCTCGACTTAAAAATAAATGATGGTTGGTCATGGTCGAGCCTTTGAGTAATCCCTTAATCGAGATTTGGATTAGGTGTAATAATATGAAAAGAAGAGAGATCGTCGGGTGAATCGCTTATCCAACTAGTCTCAGATGGCCACCATGGAGTGGCTATAAACTTAGAGTCACCACCGATCATATCAAGCTAGGCAGGATCACATGCCTATTGAAAACCATATTCCAAGTTAAGAAACCCAAAACATCGATTTCAAGGTCTACAAAGTCTAAAGATTCTTTGGTTGGGTTCAGGAGTTGGTTACGCATAAGGAAGGATTAACACCACCACGACACCCGAAATTGGTACCTAGTAACTTTGTCTTGCTTCGTTCTTGGCTTAATCGATTCCATTTTTTGTCATTTTTTAAAAATATTTCCCTTTGATGCATGAAGTTTTGTAAAATGTAGATTTGGGTTTTCTAAAAAAATTAGATCACCTATGCACCTCAGAGGTGTGAGGAACATAAGTATTTTTATGAAAATAATGTCCGGATTGGATTCTAGAAATTTGGATGTTCTGTATTAGGCACTAAAGAGATACCAACACAGAACATTGCCTTGTAAATTTTATAAAAAAACAAATTTTAAATATGAATGCATGATAATCACTACAAAAAGAAAACGTGTTAGTAAGACGACAAAGAACATAATAATATCATAAACAAACAATCACAAAAAAAAGCATAAAAAGGAGGAAATATTGAAATATATCTCATAATTGTCTTTGATTATCAAAGAATAACTAGAATAACAATTTAGAGACAGGTCTAGATTTAGTAGTAGTTTGAGGGACAAAGATGATTTTAATCAAAATAGTTTGAGGCATCCAGAAGGGAAAAATTTTTGGATTTTTTTTAGGTAAAAGCGGGGTTAGAGTATCTGCTCAAAAAGGTAGGGATGGAGTATCCCCAAAGATATATTAAGGAAAATATTTAGGAATAAAGAGAAAATTTAATTTTTTTATGAAAAACGGGGTTAGAATATCCTCTTGGAGTAATGGGGTTGGGGTATCCAGAAAGATGAAAATTTTTAATGATTTAAAATAATTAGGAATCTCGAATAAATTTGAGAGAAATTTCAAGTTTCTTAGTAAGCAATAGGGTTGGAGTATCCTCAAAGACGAAAATTTACTATGTTTTAAAAGAAAGGTTCTTCTTTTTCTAAAAAAAAAAGATTTTTAAAATAGAAAATCGTAGGTTTGTATAAAATATATTTTTGTCTTAAGCTTTGATCTGAATCTAAAGGGCTTGCATTGTAGGGGAAGCAATCAGATGCATTCTAAGCATTCGAATGTCTCTATAAAGAAGATTAAAAAATTAGGTTAAAAATAAGGGATGACATCATGTCATCTCCCTTCCCGAATTTATTTTGGTTCCATCCAAAGGCTTTAAATGGTGAATAAGATACCGTTAGAAAGATAACTCGATAAGGTTTAATGCAAAAATATTCTTAAAATCCTAGGAAATCACTTTTTAAGCGAAATTAATTTTAAAAAATTAGGTATGTCTTGACACTAGCAGCATATGTAAGGAAATGACACACTAAACTTTGAAAAATCATTTCAAGCTCATCCAAAATCATTAAATCATTAACAATACCTTTCCAGAAAAAGAATTTCATAAACATTTTAGAATAAAAAGTTTAAAAATTATAAAAAATCATCTGATGGGCCAAAATGGCCCAAACTAGATATTGCATCCTAGTTCTAGGGGTTTCAGACAGCAAAGGTTTGAAAAATTATAACTCTCTCATCCAGAATGATCCAAAGGTGAACAGGACACACTTTAATCAAAAAATATAAAAAATTATTAGAAAATCATTTGTTGTTTAAAAATAATTTTTTAGATTTGGACTATAGTTTGTCAGGGCAAAAGTAGGGGATTATTCAATTTTTCAATTTTCTTAGGGGATAAATTCGAATTTTGGACATTCGAATATCCACAACATAAGGGAAAGAATAACACAGGCATCACAAGTTCATACCACAATCCTAGAGTAGTTTGGGTTGATGAAACAACCTATTAATTATGTATTTAAAAAGGGTATGAGACTCAAGATCAAGGCTTAATACTTTAACATAAGAAAACTGCATTTATTTCCATGAGTCTATACTTGAAATGTTTGATTTGTCCCCAAGATTGGAAAACCAATTCTATTAAAACATTAAATCCATGCTTCTTAATCTATTGGAGGTAGCATGAACTTAACTTGGGGATTTCTTTTAAAAATCATACTTTTAGCAAATAAGCATGCATCTTGATAGGAATGACGTGAACAAAACATAACATGCACAAAAATAATTGAGGACTAAACATGCAAACACATATAGGTGACATGTTAACATGGAAATAGGTGATAAGAATGTGAAAAGATGACAAATAAGGTGTATGTTTATATAAAGGAATATAGGCTGAAGTTGTCAAGACAACATTTTTGTGTCATGAGACTCCTTAAAACACAAGAAAATTCATGAATATACATAAGACATATTAAGGTGAACATTTAAGCATATGTTGGAAATAGATGAAACATGACAGAAAATGCATAAATAAGGGGTTGTTTTGATGATAAAATGAAAGACAAGATATTTGGCCTATCATGCAACATCAAGGCATCAAGAGAACATCAACACTCTAAGACTACCACAAACAAGGCAACAATAATGCATGAGAACCTTAAAAGGGTCATGGTAACATAGAGATGTCACTAAGATGATGAAAATGTTGAAAAATCAAAGAATATATAGAGTTGAGTGGAGAAAATATACCAAAAGTTTCAAGCTTCAGCTTTTCTCTGAGCAGCAATTTTGAACTTCACCTTTTTTAGGTTAAATAGCACAAGAGTGATGAAAAGGAAGGGCTTTTTAGTTAGGTATGGATACAAGGGAGTTTTGAGAGGGAATATAAGTGAAATGAAGGTTTTTGGAAAGACCTTTAGTGTTGGTTTTGAAGGGATCCGAAAATGGAATAGGGTTTTTTAGTTCTTGATGGTTAGGGAATATTGAAGGAATGATTAGAAGTGGGAGTTTTTCTATTGGAAATCTATTTTTCCTTGTTGGTAACTCCTTCAGCTGAGTCCAAGGTTGGTTTACATAGCCATGTCACTATGAAGACAAAAGATGAAAAAGTGAGGCCATTTTTGGGTTTTGATGCATGTACCTCATGCAGAGGTCAGGCACAATGCTCAGATGCCATGCAAACCCATTGGTTTACTCAATAAAAATAGTGGATCTAGATTACTTTATGCAGCTGAGCATTAGGTAAGTCTAGCTTTACATTTTGACAAATTGCATAATGTCATGAAATGTTCCCTGTCATGGGTTATTTGGACCTTAAAATTTTGTTTAAATCTAATCACAAGCCCAAAGACAAAGCTTGGTATGAATTTTGATGATTTTCGGTGCAAGAAATGTGTTTGAATTAGATTCTGAATCAGTGGTGTAGTGGCTAAAAAATAGCTAGAACTAGGCAAATATGTCTTTATGCACCAATACAAAACATTATGCATTGACACACAAGGCAATTTTTACCCATGAGTATCGATACAATGAAGCATGTATCAATACACAAGCTTATGCAATGATACATTTTGTCAAAAATCACAATTATAGCTACTACCAAGTTTTGTATCGATACAATGATGATGGGTATCGATACATCTTATTAGGTCTTGAGACCAAACCCTCATGTATCAATACTACATGTAAAATTCAAATATTTGGTGATGCACAAGCCACGTATCAATACTTATGAACTGATATTACTTGCACGTACCTATGGCTTCCCGATTTACCTTCATTTGGTCACTAATAGTGGGAAATTGATTTGTGTATTCATCTGAATGACTCTATTGACACCATGGAAAATGGCCTTTGATGCCTCATTTTACATTTTCTTTAATATGACTTGTAGACATTTTATACCTTCCCAAAAAAATTTTGAGGTGTCATGTCACCTAATAGTGCCCGGTGACTCAGCAATCATCCCTTAATTTTTATTTTAATTTTTTGATTTTATCATCTTTCAATTGAGTCTTAGGGTGCCAAAAGTGGGCTCAAACAAGATGAAGTGTCTATAGTTGCCCCTCTTTGGCTGTTGCTAAGTATTAGAAACAAGGTAAAGACAAATAGACGCTATTTTGTTTTGGTAAGATAATGGTTCAATGTGCCTGTTGAGAAATAAAGAGTTATCTAGTATCACGTCAAGATGGTTTGAATATAATTGCTGACAAGAAAATGTTAATGAGTTTTATAGCATTTGACCTTCTTGCTAGGTTATTTTTTAAGTTTAACCCAAAATAGGTGCCACTAGCTTGTATGGGCTTTGAGGTTAGTAAATGTCTAACACATTTGTATGGGCTTTAAAGTAGGTAAATAAAACATCTAGCTTTTTCCAGACCAAGGCGGATAATTGCCACCAGCTTGTATAGGCTTTAAGGTAGGTTAATATGGTGCCACCAGCTT
>JBBYHL010229364.1:12650-26724 GCA_038381835.1 Adansonia madagascariensis
CTTTTTCCAGACCAAGGCGGATAATTGCCACCAGCTTGTATAGGCTTTAAGGTAGGTTAATATGGTGCCACCAGCTTATGTAGGCTTTGACTCAATAAATGTCCAGCTCTTTGTAGACTGAGGTAGATAGGTGCCAACACCTTGTGTGGCTTTTAGATAGGTAAAGAGAAGTGTCCTACTCTTTGAGGACTAAGGTAGATAAGTGCCACCAGCTTGTGTGGGCTTTGAGATAGGTAAGCAAAAGCATCCTGCTCTTTGTGGGCTAAGGTTAATAGGTGCCACCAGCTTGTGTAGGCTTTGTGGTAGGCAAAAAAAAGTGTTCTGCTCTTTGAGGGCTGGAAGGAAATGAGTTTAGATACCCTTCTTGGGTAATTTTCAATAAGCTCGTATAGTCAAAAATACTTACTTGAGGCTTTTCAAGGCTTTTTTAAATCAAGAAATTATACCTTAAGTTCTTTACAAATTTAACTGCATATGGGAGATGGTACCTATAGGATGTTAGATGCTGCATAATACATAGGGATGCAAGTTCCTGTCAAATGATGCAAGGATAATGACTTTAAAAGCCCAATCTAGTGGTCAATTTTAGCCTTCTTTGTCTGTTTACTCTTTTCTAAGTTTAATAAAATGGCTTTTAACCTCAGGGTTTGTTAATCTTACTTCAGATTTCTAGAGGCTTTGAATTTAAAGGCTACCTTTTAAAGGTACAAGAGGTTCATGAATGTGCAGGGATAGACTTAAGTTTAGACAACTCATGCATAGGAACTTTTGTTGCTTTAAATTTGGTGAGCATGAAGGATTCAACTCTGTTAATTATGATTCAAAAGGTGTCTTTAGTGGTCTGGTTGGGCTGTTTTAAATTTTGGTTAAGGATGACAGTTTGAAAAAAACTTTGGCCCCTTGTCTTTTGGCTGAAGTTTATTAGAAGAAGGTTTTGAGCATATTTTTAAGATGTAAGGTCCCAAGGCTAAACTAATTGTGGCCCCAAGAGTTTTTTTTTAGTCTTTAGACATGAAACCAAAATTCTCACAAAGTTTTATCTTTCCAAGTAATGTTAGGAAATCCTGTCATTAGTTTTTTTCATTTATCAAGCATTATCAATTAAATGATAAACATCATGCAACATGGAATGCATGGTTATGAAAATATTTTGCAATAAATTTAGTAATTGTATTACATTTAAAGAAAAAATGTACAAGTTATGACAAACTTTTAAGATTTTGAAAGATTTTGAAATACAAAAAAAGATAAAGAGAGGTTTTCCTAGTCAATTTGCCCCCGATGCTGATGACATGGATCTTCCACTGAGCATTTTTAGAGATTTCTCTTGAGCGATTAATCCTTGTGGTGTTGGTTGAGTTATAAGAAAATTCCTCAAATTGCATTATGGTACGATGTAAGCCTCAAAGTTAGGTAGTTTCCATTTTTCAGGTATAGGCATGGATGAGATTTGGTGGGATTGGTCAGTATAGATTAGGTGGGTTAGCTTATGACTTGGCATCTTGATCAGGTTTGTGAATGTAGGGAAAATTGGTTTTAGGCTGGTGATGGTATAGGCTTGACTTGGTTTGAGTAAAGGGGTTTGGTCACTTAAACCGCCCTCTCGAGTTTTCAACTTAAACTGGTTCTATTTTCTTCTTTCTTCTTCTTTTTTTTCTTTTTTTTTTTTTTCTTTTTTATTTTTTTGTTTGTTTTTTTGTTTGTTCTTTTTGGAGAGTGAAAGGCAAAAGGCTAATAGGATGCCCTTCTAGGTTTTTATCCTAAAGTTCTTTTAAGCATAGTATTTTTTAATAGAATTAGAGTTTACAGGGTTGGGTAGGTCGCTGCCATCCATCTCGATCAAGATTAGGGCTTATCCAGAGAATACACTTTTCACCATATACTGCCCTTCCCAATTTGGGGTCTATTTTTCTCGAACATCTCTATGGATTGAGAAAATTTGTTTGAGTACTAAGTCATATTCCTAAAACTAGCGAGGATGGACCTTTTTGTTATAGACCTTTATCATGCGCTTTTGATAGAACTGCCCATGATAGATGGCTTTAATTCTTTTCTCTTCGATGAGATTGAGCTGCTCATATCGGCACTTAACCTATTCAGCCTCTTCAAGTTGTGATTCCATTAAGACTTTGAGTGAAGGGATTTTAACCTCGATTAGTATGACAGCCTCCATGTAGTAGACCAAGGAGAATGGGTAGCACCTGTGGAAGTTCATAATGCTATGTGCAGGCATGTAATGCAAAAGGTAACTTTTCATGCCAATCTTTGTACATCTTAACCATATTTTGAACTATCTATTTGATATTCTTGTTGGCTGCTTCAATTGCCCAATTCATTTTTCAATGGTATGTGATGATATTTCAATGTTGAATCTTAAACTAAGATCAGACTGCTTGCATCATCTTATTTTTCAGATTACACACATTATCCATGATGATTTGTTCAGGAAGACCATATCTAGAAATGATGTTCAATTTCATAAATTTGTATACAATCAATCTGGTGACATTGGCATATGAAGCTACCTCTACCCATATGGTGAAATAATCGATAATGACAAAAATGAAGTGATGCCCATTAGAAGCTTTAGGGGTAATCGGTTCAATCCTGTTCATGCCCTATATAGAAAAAGGCCATGGAGTTGTCATAACATGTAGAGGTATCAGTGGGACATGGATTTTGTTATCGTAAATTTGGCATTTATGGCACTTTCGAGCATAGTTAATGTAATCCTTTTCAAAAGTCAATCAATAGTATCTTAATCGTATGACTTGCTTTACCATTCAGTGTCCATTAGCATGCATACTGTAAATTCCTTCGTGAACTTCTTCAAGTACTTTTTTGGCTTTAAAGGAATCCACACATCAGAGTAACACCTGATCCTAGCCTTTCTTATACAAAATCCCATCATCTAGAATGAAGCTCATGGCTAACCATCGGATGGTTCTCTTATCAACTTCGGTGGTGTCTTTTGGCTATCATTGATCCTTGATATAGTAAAGGATGTCATGATACCATGGCAAGCCATCCTTCTCTTCTTTAACATTCTGACAATGTGACAGGCCTATATAGATACTCATCTAAATAGGAGCAATGTCTAGTTCTTGAATAACTTTGAAACATGGATGATAAGGTGGCTAAGGCTTTAACAATTTCATTCTCTTCTTGAGGTAGATATGGAAAGCTAATATCATCAAACTCTTTTGTAAGTTCTGAGATAAGATTCCCATAGTTGATCAACTTAGCATCACGCGTTTGCCATTCTCCTTTCAGTTGGTAAATGACAAGGGCTAAATTTCCAAATACTTGCAACATTCGAATGCCTCTTTTAATGGCTGCTTGGAGTCCTATGACATAGGCCTCATATTCAGCTATATTCTTAGTACAATCAAAGTTCAACCTTGTAGTGAAAGGGTAGTGGTTTCCATTAGACAAGGGATGAATTGCCCTAATCCCATGCCCTAATGTATTTAAAGCTCCATCAAAGTACATTTTTTGAGACAAACCATACTCGATAATATTTTTTGCCTCAGATATATGCAATAAATCTTTTTTAGGAAAATCAAAGTCTAAAGGCTGATAGTCTTCTATTGCTTGGCTGGCCAAGAAATCCACTATTGCGCTACCCTTTATGGCTTTCTAATTTACATACACAATGTCATACTCAGAAAGTAGGACTTGCCATCTAGCTAACCTCTCTGATAAGGTGGGGGCTTCGCATAAATACTTGATGGGATCGAGTTTAGCAGTCACATAGTGTAGTATAACATGTATTGTCTTAACCTCCGGGCCATCCAAGTTAGAGCACAACATAGCTTCTCTACAAATGGATATTTATTTTCATGTTCTGTGGATTTTTTGCTCAAGTAGTAAATAGCCTATTCCTTCTTCCCTGACCTATCATGTTGACCTAATATATAGCCCATTGACTTATTGAAAATCAATAGAAACAAGATTAGCAATCGGTCTGGCACTTATGGCACAAGTAACGAAGGGTTCAAAAGGTAATGTTTGACCTTGTCAAAAGCTTTTTGGCATTTTTCATTCCATTCTTTAACATTTTGTTTTCGTTGTAGCTAAAAGATTAGATCACATTTGTCTATCAACTGAGATATGAATCAGGCTATGTAGTTTAACCTTTCCAAGAAACTTCTCACTTCTTTTTGAGTTCAAGGTGGCAACAAATTTTGGATGGCCTTGACCTTGTCATGATTAACTTCTATTCCTTTCTTGCACACAATAAAGCCCAACAGTTTACCGGATGTGACACCGAATGTACATTTGGTAGGATTCAACTTAAGTTAGTATTTACATAAGCTGTTTGAAGCGTTTTCATAGGTTGGCAATGTGTTCACTCTTCATTGGTGATTTGGCAGTCATATCATCCATGTAGACCTCTGTTTCTTTATGCATAAGGTTATTGAATAATGTTACCATTGCCCTCTGATAGGTTGCCCTGCAGTTCTTGAGCCCAAAGGGCATCATTTTATAGCAAAAAGCTCCTAACATGGTTACAAATGTGGTCTTTTCCATCTCTTCAGCTGCCATTTAGATTTGGTTATAGCTTAAAAACCAATCCATGATGGAAAATAGTGCATTTTTGGCAATGTTGTCTACCATGGTATAGATGTCAGATAAAAAAAATTATCTTTAGGGCTAGCTCCCCTGTAGTCCACACATATCTGCACTTTACCATCCTTTTTGGAAACTAGGACTATATTAGCTACCCATTCAGGATATTTGGCTACCTTAAGAAATCATGCTTCAAATTGTTTGTTCACTTCTTCTTTAATCTGCAGAAACATTTTAGGCTTCATCCTTCTAAGCTTTCTTTGTATAGGCTTAGACTAGGTTTGAGGGGAAGTTTATGGACCACAATGTTGGTATCTAATCTAGGCATGTCTTGATAGGACCAAGCGAAGACATCTTGATATTCTTGAAGGAGACTTATTAGTTTGGCTCGAGTTGATGGTTTTATGGAGGTTTCGATTTTAACTTATTAGGTTTTTTTCCATTCCAAGGTTTAGGATTTTGATGGGTTCCTCATGGGGTAATATCTATTTTTTTTCTTGTTTAATTAGTCTTACCAGGTCTGTAGGTATAGGGTTCTTTCTAGAATTCTCTTCACACTTTGCCTTACCAGCACAGATTGGTTGTTCGAAATTGATTTTCAAAATTTCAGTATGAATATTCATTTCACCTTTATCGAGGTACCTAAAAATATGGAAAAGAACAATATAGGTGGAAAAAATGTAGAGAAAGGTCTAAGAGTTGGTAAGAACTATGAACATAAAGGATGAAATGCATAATGCTTAGTCATTTCCATTGATACTACTTAACAAAAGATGCCCATACAAAGTATCCTACAATGCATTTGGGAGAAAACATGTAGGTTTAGTTCATAGCATTGCTTTGAAATAGACTTGAATAGCACAAGAATCTTAGTTTCAGTCCAAGCACTTGGAATAAATTCTGGAGGGCATAGACCAATCTCTGAACTTGTCGCTGACATATCTGGCTCATCAATTGCATTGATAGAGAAATCCCTAAACGTCTTGTTCAATATAAGCATAGAATTAGTAGAACTAGTATTCATTTGTTCTCCTAGGTGAAAACTTTCTTGAAGTGGTGGAAATATCATTGGTTTATAGCCTACCTCTTGTCTTAATAGATGAGTAATACATTTCTCATTGTTCTTCTGAGCTTATTTTCCTTTTTGCTGTACACTGGGCTTGAATCCCAGCCCTTTTTTTATCGATCTGGTTAACAACTTTCAAGGCTTTAGCAATCTTTTTGAGGTGTTTTCTGAGTCCCTTTCCAGTTTGGGCACCCTTGGCAATAGTTAACTTCAAACCCATATCGATAGGCAAGGCCTAACCATTGGCAACCCTTCCTTAACATAAGTAGTGTTGAAAAACTCAAAGGATTGGAAAAAGGATTCTAGGATATCTTTGTCAAGTCTGACATATGGGGCATCAGTCGAGGTAGGAGCAATGATATCTTCTTCTCCTTTGATACTGACAACTTTGTTCTCAATGATGAACTTCAACTTTTGGTGCAAAGATGATGGTATTGCCCCCACAAAGTGAATCCGAGGCCTTTCCAACATGCAATTTTATGGTAGAGTAATGTCTATCACATGGAAATCAACTTTGTAAATACATGGGTCGATTTGGAGTGGAATGGTGACGTTTCCCACAAGTTCCTGCAAGTTCCATCAAATGCTTGCATAATCATACAACTATTCTAGATATGAGATGGGTCAATAAGGAGCCTGTTCAAACATCCAAGGAATTGCCTTATTATCTTTCTAAAGGAAAGAAGATGGAAGTTGAATGACCATCTTTAGCATAGGCTGAACATGAGTAGCTTTGACTCTTGATCAATTGTTGTACAAGATCGATGGTCTTCCAATATCATAAGGAGGATTACCTTTTTTTTTTTTCCACAATGTTGATAAATAGTGTTGCATTTGCAAACTCGATATATGGGGTTCACTTTTTATCATAGAATTTAATGCTACCCTCGTTCATCATCCTTTGAACCATAACATGAAACTATTTGCATGTTTGAAGAGTATGGCTGTAAACAGTATGAAAATCACAATAGTCATTAATTTTTTCCTCTTTCTTCTCGGCTGCCTTAAGTAGTTTAGCTTGCACCAGGATTTGCCAAATCAAATTCATTGGCATTCTAACTTCTTCTGTGTTTTCTAAAATCTCACAGTTTTCTTCAATAACCATTCTCTTTAGATCTAACTTAGCATAAGTTTGAGATGAACTGGCTTTAGTGCCAAATTTTGGTTGTTGACTAGCCTTTATTTTTTCTTCCCTTTGTCTTTGTAGATATTTTTTCTACTTGATTCATTTTTCATGGCTTCATCGATTATCCCACAAAGTATGACTAAATCTATGAAGGTCTTTGGGAAGGTTTTCTCTAGCTTTTCATAATAAGGGGCTTGTAATATGCCAATGAATCTAACAATCATCTTTTTTTCCATCAATAAAGGATGAATCTGGGTAGCCTCCTTCATTCATCTTGAAATATACTGCCTAAAACTTTCATTATCTCTCTTTTTCATGCCCATAAGAGACAGATAACTTAAGATCCAGTCATCAATAGGCTTTCCTCATCGATGGCATTAATAGATGGATCGACGTGTTCATCCCACTCCTCATAGAACTCAATCTAGGACCAGTCCATCATTCCTTGGACCATTTCCAAGAATGATGGACAATGTTGCAAATCGTGTCCTTGATGGTAGTGGCAGCATGATGTTTTAGTGGCATTTCTTCTTTAATTTTTATTATCTATTACTATTCCAGCTTTCACAAAAACTTGCTAGACCTTGCTCATTGGGGTTTTGACTTTTTTAATACTTCTTTTGACCAACAAGCTTTCCCATCGATTATTGCATTCATTCTCAGTTTGGCATGATTAGAGATTGGATTAGCTCCAACATTTGGTATGGGCCCTTGTTCAATTTTGATCACTCTTTTTTTTAGTAAGCTATGTACCTTTCTCTTAAATGAGATACAATTCTCAATGGAATGACCTTATGCTCCCGCATGGTATTCATGGTAGGCATTCTCATCATACCACTTAGGGTATGGTGGTGATTTAGGGTTTATGAATTGAGGCCACTATTTGTCCTGCCAATAAACGATAGTAGAACCTTTTATAGGTGTAGGGGAGTGGCTTCAAGTGCTCCCTTTTTTGAGGTGCTTGTTGATTGTTTAAAGCCTTTGCATTGTTCATATTGCGAGATTGTTCATTTTAGGCCATATTTTGAATAGGATTCAGTGCAAAGCTCATTGCTAGAGCGAACCGATAGCATGAACTGGTTGTGGTGCTAATGAATAAAGGGTAAAACCTGAATTCAACATGTTCGAGAGGTACACAGCCTGTTCTTGATGCAGATTTTGATTGAATCTAGTATGACTTTGACTAATAGCATTCACTTCCTTCTGTTTACCCTTATTTATTGACTTTTAGACTAGCCTGAGTGACTCTCTAATGGATATCCTACCACTTTTGATGGCGTTCTTAATCATTTCACCTGATATAACCATATTGGTAAAATTTTTTGTGGTTGCTTCCTACCAACCTTTTGTAGTAAGGAGCTCGTAGGGTGCTAAAAAACATGACCTTCATTTTTTTAGTTAGAAGGGGATAAGCTACCTTCTTTTTCCCTTTCTGAGCATATTACCTAAAGCTCTCAAAAAAAATTTTTTTCTCTATGTTCATAAGGAAGAGGGGATCTAGGACTTAATCAAACACGTGCTTATATTGATCAAGGTAAGTACGAGCTAGATCCACCCATGTATGAATTCTAGTGGGGTCAAGCCCTATGTAGCATCAAACAGCTACCTCAGTCAGACTATCCTAAAGGCAATGGATTAGTAGTTTCTCGTTCTCTTCATACCTACCCATTTTTTGACAGTACATGCGAAGATAGCCAGTAGAGTTGATAGTTCCATTATACTTTTCAAAATTTGGCACTTTGAATTTAGGTGGGATGATAAGACTAGAAACAAGCCCCAATGACTTAGCTTTCATGATCCTAAATTTGTCACTTCCTTTAACAGCTAAAAAGTGTTTCTCTAGTGACTGATACTTGTCCAAGTCTTCATTATTTTTTGACGACCTTTTTGCTTTCTCTTGCTCCATTTGCTCATCATGGTTTGGGACTATAAGCCCTACTGGTGACGAGCCTCCATCTTGAAATCTATAAATCAAATGGAATGATATTGGAGGATTGATGTAAATGAATGGCTGAGTTGTTAGGATGTTTGCTGTCGAAGGATGCTACCCATGCAGTGCCCTTTTTTTAGCATTGGTGGCTTAAGTACCACCATTCAAATGGCTTTCAGGATTGGTTGATTCTTATCTTGCCTTAACTATGCTTGTTTGCCCTTTTTCCTTCAATGCATCGGACAGTAGCTTAGTTAGTTTGGCAATTTAAGCTTGGAGTTCCTCATTCTTATGGAGTGATTGCTTTAGAGACTCTCTATACATGAGTTTGAGTCTTTCAATGAGAGCTTAGTGATCATTTTCCATCACTTTTCTATGACTGTGAGTGTTATACAGATGGCAAACTGTAGGTTTCATGTTTTAGAGCACCTTTACTTTAAATTATTATCGGATTAGGCCTTTATGATATGTTCATGCATATGTTTGATGTAACGAGAGTGAATATGCGATCATGAAGATAAATGAATAAATAAAATAATGAAAGAATTAGGTTAGTCATGCATATACAAAAAGATAATTGGATTAAGGGGTAGCTCCACCAATAGTATTTTTCGTTAAACCAATAAAATGTCCCAATTACATATGATTACGTTAAAAAATGCTTGACATGGTTACATTACCTAATTACATGGTCTAAGAAATACAACAATTCTTGCTCATGGGCTCTAGTGGGCAAGATATCACATGTCAGGGATCGACCTATATCCATCATGTTCTCAGCCTCTAACTGAGCTACTTGAATTTGCTATGTGAGATGGCGATGATGGTCCTAATAGTTTTGGCATGTGTGATCAACCACCTGAAGCCATTCTCACTTTCGCTGTTCGAAGGCTCTCACTAGTGCATTGACTTCGTCTTGGCGAGCTTGAAGAGAATGCTTTAAATCTTGAATTCTAAGTATCAGAACTCTATTTTTAACTTGGTTTGCTATCAAATGCTAGACTCAAGCTTCTAACCGTTTATTCTTCCTTTGATAAGTTAATGTAAGAGCATGGGTTCTAATAAGTTTTTCTCGATTGACCCTAGTCATTTCTCTACATTGATCTAGTTCATTCTCAAGAGCAGTAATTTCTGTCCTTTACTCAATTGATGACTTTCTAAGTCTTCGAGACTTGCTTGCTTTGTCAAGGGCCACATAGTTTTTCTTCAAACTTTTGAGATCCTCCTTAAAGTGGTTTTTCTCTTTGACAGCCCTATTCACCTTGCCATCCTAGAGGTAGAGATCTATTTTTAATTGACTATTTTACTCCTTTAATTGAGCAATCTCTTTGGCAAAGGTTGCCTTTTCTTGTTTGAACTCTCGCTTGAGCAATTCAATCTCAAAGGGAAATTCGTCAACTAGCATTTGTAATGTCCCAATACTAGATAGGAGCAAGGCATCATTAATGCAACGGATCCTCCATTTATCATATCCTAGGGTTATACTACTCCCTCTCCAATATCTCTTTATGAAATAGGCTTGTTTCCATACATGAAAAGCTAGCTAAACTTTTAACTTGTAATCAAGCTCACCATAGTTAAAATCACATAACTCTAGGTCTTGGACTAAAGGGATGAACTAATGGCACTAGAATTGTCTAAAGACTAAAACGAGTGTGTAGCTAGTGCTTTCTCATAATCCCATGAGCATCAGACAACTGTAATCTCTACACCGATATATGATCGTTTGTGGGGAAAACCAAAAAGCCTTCCATGTTACCTCTTCCCCCTTAAAGTTCAGGAATTTTTGGACTTGTTGCTTTTCAGATTTCTCTTGAGGCCATTCTTTTTCAAGTACCTTAGAGATTGGACTATAGTTGGGTAAGAAGTAGTATGACACCTTACTTTCTTTAGGATAAAAGTGACTGATGAGCCAAATGTGAAGGAGCAATGCACATCCGATGAAGTGGCCTGTACCTATTTTCTTAAAAAAATTAAGAGCTCGAGTGGTTTCGACAATAATGGCTAGTGCGAGATTGATGTTATAGCATAAATAAGAAAAGACATCTACTACTGTAGCTTTAACATACCCTAATGTCTTTAGGAATATAACTAGACCATATATTGCTAAAGCATAGATGTCTTGGATTTTTTGGATTTTTTGGATGTCAATGGTACTTACCATTGCTTCTTTCAAACTAGCCCATGAGATGCATTCACTGTTCCCTTTTATTTTGATATGACTCTCAATCCAAGACTCTATTGCCCCAAGGATTTAACGTAATCTTTTCTTAAAAGTTGAAGGGTTCAATGCCTTGCAGTATATTTTATCAACCTTTGCTCTCTCAATGTTGAGTAATGCAGTGTATTCATCAACCATGGGGACTAAATCTTCATGATTGAAAGTGAAACACTAGTATGCTAGATTCCAAAACTGAGATGCTACTCGTAACAAGCTGACATCCCAATGAACTTGGAGCAAAAGAGCAATATCTCTGTATCTTTTAATGAATAATCCCCTTCAGTATCATGCCAATGGTCCATATAATCCTCAAATCTTGCCAATCATTTTGACAGCACCCTATCTTGATCCTTTGCACTATTGAGACATACCTCAGTTTAAAGATGTCTCCATCTTCACACTATCAGTGTTTTGACCATGTTTGAACTTCCTAAAATGGCTTTAGCTCCAAAGTAGACTGTTGCTCCCTGACAGACACCCTTTGATGAACACTGAACCATTAACCAATTGTCCCATGGTGATAATGATTATGATGAAATGATGCATGGTGAAAAAGAAATGCAAAAAGGGAATGAGTTAGTAACCAATACAAAATAATAGGCAAAAGATAAATTGTGATGCCTAGGGGTAAACATGATGATCATGAATGTTAAGGTATTAAATGGGCAGCATAATGGCATGTCCGCATTAAAATTGCCTCTTCATGAAGTAACATGATACCTTACGAAGACTAACACTGATTGTTTAAACAGCGACATTCGTTCATCACCATCTATTTTAAGTACATGCTAAGCCATCATTCGGGTAGCATGTGGCTTATTTCTGTCAAATATAACTATTTTAAGATGGCATTGCAGGTAATGGCATTCGCTTATCCTTACCCACTTATTAAAGAGGATTTATCATCAAATGTAATGGCACATCCTAAAGGAATGATCATGAAAGTAAAAATGACAAATGCTGGTGACAAAGTTCACCCATCATTGACCACATAACCATGGTATATAGAAGTAAAGGTAAGAAATGTTTCCCCAAGTGATCCTACTCTTTTGGTTATTTTAGTAGCATCCAGTATGGTTTGACATGGTTTAGCTCGTAGGGTTTGCTATATGGGTTTAATTTGACACCTATTTGGATATCCGAATTACTTCTTCATCCGGTAAAGACAATCGAGGCACCTTAATCCTAGGCCTATAATAGGTTTAGCGAAACAAGTTCGATTTGGTAGATGTTTTCCCTATGCAAATACGAAGGGGTACTCACGAGAGACATAGGTAATTTACACCTTGAAAGGTCTTACCATGCCTATGTGGAGGATTACTCATGAAGGCAGATGGCTCACTTCCTCCTAATAATTAGGATACTAACCACACCATGGTGTTTGGTGGGAATCATGTGTAAATACAAGTGTATGGTGTGTGTCAGGTAAACAATCAAACCTTTTGTTTTATTCCCATATTACAATGCTTATTCAAGTTGCTATTTTGAAAGCAAATAATCCTTAACAATCACTAAGCAAAACATAAAAGATAGAGATTAGCAGACAAAATACAAGAGAATTATTTCTAAATAATTATGGAGATCGAAAAACCAAATACCGAGCAAAAAATAGCTAGTTATTGGCCTAACTCTCCAGTCCCTAGTAGATTCGCCAAGCTATCACCACAAGCCTGCTTTTAAAACTTTAGACGATCCGAAGGGCATAGCCTGCTCGACTTAAAAATAAATGATGGTTAGTCATGGTCAAGCCTTTGAGTTATCGCTTGATCTAGATTTGGATTAGGCATAATAATATGAAGGGGAAAAAGACCGTCGGGTGAATCGCTTATTCAACTAGTCTTGGATGGCCACCATAAAGTGGCCATAAACTTAGAGTCACCATCGATCATTTTAGGCTAGGCATGATTGCATGCCTATTGAAAACAATATTTCGAGTTATGAAACCTGAAACATCGATTTCAAGGTCTACAAAGTCTAGATATTCATTGGTTGGGTTTGGGAGTTGGTTACGCATAAGGAAGGATTAACACCCCCACGATGCCCAAAATCGGTACCTATAACTATGTCTCGCTTCAGTCTCGGCTTAATTGGTTCCATTTTTGTCATTATTTAGAAATAATTCCCTTTGATGTATGAAGTTTTGTAAATTGGAGATCCAAGTTTTTTAAAGAAAATTAGATCACCTACACACCTCGAAAGTGTGAGGAACATACAGATTTTTATGAAAATAATGTCCAGATTGGATTTCAAGAATTTGGATGTTTTGTATTAGGCACTGGAGAGATACCAACGCAAAACATTACCTTGTAAAGTTTATGGGAAAACTAATTTAAATATGAATGCACAATAATCACTATAAAAAGAAAACATGTTAGTAAGATGACAAAGAACATAATAATATAATAAACAAATAATCACAAACAAAAAAGTGTAAAAAGGAGGGAAGATCATAATATATCTCATAATTGTCTTCGATTATTGAAGAATAACTAGAATTATAATATAGAGATAGGTCTAGATTTAATGGTAGGTTAAGGGATAAAGATGGTTTTAATCAAAACAATCGAAGGCATCCAAAAAGGAGAAAATTTTACATCTTTTTAGGTAAAAGCGAGGTTGGAGTATCCCCTCTAAGGGGTGGGGTTAGAGTATCCCCAAAGATATAATTAGGAAAATATTTAAGAACAAAGAGAAAATTTGAATTTTAATGAAAAACGGAGTTGGAGTATCCTTTAAGAGAATGGAGTTGGGGTATTCCCAAAAATAAAAATTTTTTAATGATTTAAAATAATTAGGAATCTTAAATAAATCCAAGAGAGAAAATTCAAGTTTCTTGGTAAGCAACGAGGTTGGAGTATACCGAAAGATGAAAATTTATTATGTTTTAAAAGAAAGGTTCTTCATTTTTTCTAAAAAAAGGATTTTGAAAACAAAAAACCATAGGTTTGTATAAAATATATTTTTGTTTTAAGTTTTGATCTAAGTCTAAAGGGCTTACGTTGTAGAGGAACCAATCGGATGCATTTCAAGACATTTGAATGTCTCTATAAAGGTTATTCAGAAATTGGGTTAAAAATAGGGGATGACTGTCACAACATACCTCGGGGTGGATCCTCATGGATTTATGGGTGTTACGACCTGAAAAATGTCTTCTTGACC
>JBBYHL010229689.1:2976-22645 GCA_038381835.1 Adansonia madagascariensis
GTGCTTAAATTTGAATTTAAAGGTATTTTTAGAGGTCATTATGGATAAGATACTTTTCTTTTGGAAAAGTTAAACTAGATGACACACTAATATCATCTAAGAGTTGAAAAAAAGAAACATGATTGGAATATATGGTCTCTAAAATTTCCCATCAATAGCTGGAATAACTGATACAAGTTAAAGAAAAAGAGAATGATGGGGAATATATGGTTTCTAAAATTTCCATCAATAGCCAAAGCAAATTGATACAAGCTAAAAAAGAAGAACATGATAGGGAATATGTAGTTTGTACACCCTAATTCTTCTTAGAATATCCAAAAGACTTTGGATTATTGACTAAGGTCCTTGCAATGTTTTGATCTCATTCAACGTAATGCAAAAAAATCAATTTATTATTTTTTCATCGATTTCCATTTGTTTAAAATGTTAATTATCATTTAGTAGAAGTGTTAGCATGGTCAAAAGACTATTTAACAAAAGTGTGAATGAAAATATAAACTTGTATTTTGACAAGGAAAGAAGATGCAGCATTAGTTATTTTAAAAATAATGGTGAAGTACGAAAGAGATTTGGTTATTACTTAGATAAACGAAATCTCCCATTCAGTTTTTCCATGATTTCTCCTGAACAGAAAGTTTACTTTCATGAAGATCCATATCTTGAAAATGTCTCTGATCATACTATGCCTTTTTCAGAGTTAGTCTTCTAGCAAATTATGTTTTGGCCATTCCTTTCAAATGCTTGAGCTATCATTTTAGGGTTTCAGCTTAAAGCTTCCTCTTTATACAGCCTTAGATCGGATGCCCTTTTTAGGTTTTCATCTAATTTTTAAAAAAATGTCAGGTTTTTATCTATTTTTTTTATTTTTTGGAACGGATGTCTCTTTGGGTTTTTATCTATTTTTCTTTCTTTCCTTTTTTTTCTTCTTTTTTTTATTTTTTTTGGCATAATATTTTTTTACATATCTGAATTAACGGGATTTGGTAGAATTCCTTCATCCATCTCTGTTAATACTAACGCTCCTCTTGAAAATGTCTTCTGGACAATACAGGGCCCTTTCTAATTAGATGCCCATTTGCCTCGATAATCTTTTTATCTTGGCAGGATTCCTCTCAGTACTAACCTCATGAAATTTTTTAGGATGAATTTTCTTGTCATGCGTTCTCATCATTCTTTTTTGGTATGTCTGCCCATGTTGAATAGCTTTTAGCCTTTTTTTTTTCAATGAAGTTCAACTGCTCATAACAATCTCAGATCCATTCGGCTTCTTCCAACTTGGTTTCCATTAAAACCCAAAGTGAAGGGATCTCCACTTTAATTGGTAAGGTAGCCTCCATACCATAGACTAATGAGCAAGGCATTGCCCTAGTTAAAGTTTGGATTGAAGTTTTATAAGCGAAAAAGGGCAAAAGGGAGTATATCATGTCAATCTTTGTAGGTCTCTACCATCTACCCTAAAATTCTTTTGATATTCTTATTAGTCGCCTTTACAACTCCGTTCATCTTTGTATGGAATGTCGCTAAAGTGTGATGAGAAATTTTGAGCTGGGTACACAATTCTGTCATTAATTTATTATTCAAATTGAAGGCTTTATCCATTATAATTCTTTCAGGGATCTTAAATTGAGAAATGATGTTAGTCTTCAAAATTTTATCATCATCAACCTTGTCACATTTGTATTAGAGGTAACTTTAACCCATTTGGTGAAGTAATCAATAGCCACCAAGATGAAGCGATGATGATTCAAAGCTACAAGGGTAATTAGTCCAATAACATCCATGCCCCATATAGAAAAGGGCCATGGTGCGAATATGACATGCAATGGTGAAGGTGGTACATAGATCTTGTCAGCATAGACTTGGCATTTATAACACTTCTAAGCATAGTTAATTCAATCACCCTCCATGGTCCTCCATAAATAACCTAGTCTTATGCTTTAACTCACCATTTTGTGTCCATTCACATGGATACTGCAAATCCCCTCATGCACTTATTCCAATATCTTGTGTGCTTTGGGAGCATCATCACATCTTAGTAACATTTGATCATAACTCTTCTTGTAAAGAATCTTTCCATCTAAGACAAAATTCATTACCAGCCTCCTTAAAGTTCTTTTGTCAGTCTTGGAGGCATTGTTAGGGTATACTCAATCCTTGAGATATCTTTTGATGTCGTGATAGCATATGAGACTCATCTACCTCTATTTTGACATTGCAACAATATGTAAGAGACTTGTATATGCTCACCTGAATGGGCGTTACCTTTTACCCTTTATTTACTTTAAACATTGAAGCTAGGGTCGCTAAAGCATCTGCCATTTTCAAGCAATTTTAGAATCAACTATCTATATTGTTGCATCCTCGAATCCTGAGTTTCTCATTCTCCGTGCAATTGATAAATCACCAAGGTTAAGTCTCTATATACTTTTAATAAGGAGCTTTTCTCTCTACAACTGCCTGAAGTCACATAACACACGTTTCATATTCTGCTACATTGTTTGTACAGTCAAAGTCCAATCAAGCAGTGAAAGGATAATAGTTTTCTTTTAGAGATATCAAGATCGCCCCGATTCCATGGCCTAGAGCATTTGATGCTTTATCAAAATACATTTTCAATGTTAATTTTTTTGATGACTCTCTTTCTTCTTCTATCGAAACATTCATTAAATCCTTATCAGAGAGGTCAAAATTCAATGGTTGATAATCATCAAGTGCCCGGCTTGCTAAGAATTCTATGATAACACTTTTTTTTTGCCTTTTGACTCATAAAAACCATATCATATTTTGATAGCAGGACTTGCCGTCTAGCTATCTTTCCTGATAAAGTCATTGCTTTGAATAGATACTTGACTGAGTCCATTTTGGTGATTAGCTAGGTGGTATGATGCATTGTCGGAGCCTTTTTATGGCCCAAACTAGGGCACAACATATCTTATCTATTTGAGAATAATTTACCTTATAGTCAAGGAATTTCTTAGTGAGGTAATAAATCACCTACTCTTTTTTTTTCTTGTCTTATCTTATTGTCCAAGCAAACAACCCATAAACTTTTCAAATACTGATAAGTACAAAATCAAAAGACGTCTTGGTACAGATGGCATCGACACTGGTGGATTATAAAGATAATGCTTAACTTTTTCAAATGCTTTCTAGCATTCTTTATTCCAGTCACTAGGATTTTGTTTTTGCAAAAGCTGGAATATAGGATCGTAACTATTTATGAGTTAGGATATGAATTTGGCAATGTAATTTAAACCTCCAATAAACTTGGCACCTCTTTTAGTGTATATGGGGATAAAAATTCTTGTATGGCTTTGATCTTGTTTAGATCAACCTTAATCCTCTTTTTACTCACAATAAAGCCTAATAATTTGCCTGATTTTATGCCAAAAGTGTATTTTGCTGAACTTAATTTCAATTGATACTTTCTCAGTCTTTTGAACAATTTTTGTAAATCCACGACATGTCCCTCCTCCTGAGGTGACTTGGCAATCATGTTGTCCACATATACCTCTATCTCTTATGCATCATATCATGGAGTAGGGTGACCATTGCCCTCTGATTTACCCTGACATTCTTTAGTCTAAATGCCATTACCTTATAACATAAAGTTTCCCACATTGTGAAAAATGTAGTCTTTTCCATGTTTTTTGATGCCATTTTTATCTGGTTATAACCCAAAAATCTATCCATGAAAGAAAATAGACAATTCTTTATAGTGTTATCAACTAGAGTATCTATAGGAGGAAGAAAAATTTCTTTTAGACTTGCTCAATTTAGGTCTCAATAGTTTACATATATTTTAACTTTACTGTCTTTTTTAGGAACTGGGATAATATTTGTGACCCATTTTGGGAATTTTGCCACCTTGAGAAATCCAGCATCAAATTATTTCTTTACCTCTTCTTTTATTTTCAAAAGCATTTCAGGTTTCATTATTCTCAACTTTTGCTGAACTGATTTGCATTCTAGTTTTAGAGGTAATTTATGGGCTATAATTTTTGTATCTGACCTTGGCATGTCTTGGTAAGACCATGCAAAAACATCTCAAAATTCCTAAAACAAACTTATTAATTCTTCCCTAGTGATGGGCATAGAGGCAATCCTTATTTTGACTTCTTTTCTATCATCCTTATCATCCCCTAAATTTATCACTTTCATGGATTCTTCATGGGGCATTATCCATTTATCTTCTCACTTGATTATTTTTAATAGATTGGGTGGCAAAGTATGATCTTCAACATCTTCTTCGAAATCGACATCATTTAACCAAATAGCCTATTCAATATCAACCTTTAAATTGTGCTTGGGATCATCCACTTCTTCTTGAGTGGGAAATATGTAAAGGTGATAAGAGAAAAGGAATGGGTAAATAAATGTATGACATGATTTATGTAAATGTATGCAAAAACGAAAAAAAATTAGTATAAAAATTGGACGTAGACAAAAGGATCATATGCATTTCATTTTTATAAATGATAATTTGATATTTCAAGTTTTCACGGAAAGATTCTTAAATGACAAAATGAGTTCCTAGTATTACTTTGAAGCTGACCTAAGCACTACAGTTCTTTTAGTACAAGTCCAAATTTTTAAAACATATTTAGGAGAACAAGGATGGATCCCATGATCATTATTCGACTCTTTACTGTCTTCTCTAATAGTGGCCACTGACATTTCTCGAAAGCTTCATTAACCACCATAATAACTTCATTGGTTTCTCTTTCTAGCTTTTGGATTAACAACCCCTCTATAATAAAAAATTTCATCCAGTAAAGGATAAATGGTGGATTTCTGGCTTGACTATTGATTGATGGCTTGGGCTAGCTTTTTCCCTGAGATTTATTTTCAAATTTCTTCTTTTGACTCTACTCTAGCTTAAAGCCCAATTCATGCTTGTCTTTTTTGCCAATGATATTGATGGATTGATTGATTCCTTGCAAACATTTCCCAAGTTCATTTTCAGCTCGGACTCTTTTCCTGACTATAAGCTTGAAACCCATGCCGGTGCTTTTTGAAAGTCTAGCTTTTAGGATTACAGATCCTTCTACAACAAAAGTGACATTGATAATTTCAAAGGATATGAAAGAACACTCTTCAATTTCAGCATTTGCTTTAACATAAAGGGCTTTGGTAGAAGTCATGGCTACAATGTTTTCTTTCCTGGATAGGCTAATTAACTTCTCATCAACTATAAATGTAACTTTTTAGTGTAGAGATGATGGGATGACCTAGGTAAAATGAATCCATGGCCATCCCAGAAAATAGTTGTATGCTAAGACAATATCTATCACATGAAATTTGATCTCAAATGGGCATATGCTAATATCTAAAGTGATCAAAATAGTCCCTTTAATTTCTTTTTTTGTCCCATCAAATGCCTTAATGATTGTATGGTTATGCTTGATTTAACTAACATAAACTGTAAAGGAGACAACGTGATTAGCGGCATTACTTTCAAAGTCAATCCATTATTAAGGAGGACGTTAGGTAATATGGTCCTTTTATAGTGAGTTATGATGTGGAGAGCTTTTGTTAGAGTGCTACCCTTTGTTAGGTTTCATCATCACTAGATGAAATAAAATTGTCAACAACAATGTTATTTTACTAGGCGATCCAGCTTATTTATTGAAATGTCTTAAGTTACATAAGCTCATTGAAAATGTTCATAATGCATTCTGATGCACTTTTAAGCTGAGCAACAGGGACAACATAGAAATCTTTGTTGGCTGTTGCTTTAACTGTTCCACTATACTGTACTCACTGTGTTTAATAAACTTAAGGAATTTGGCAGGGTCTTTTTCCTTGATCGATTCTTGTTATTTTATAGGGATATCTTTAGTAATCTTTTTAACTTGGTTTTGGCACTGGTTTCACTAATTTTGGACCATAGAATCACTACTTCTCGTCACATGGCTCACCCTAGTTATGTCAACAGTAGCCAATTAGCTTGTAATAACCTTTAGAGTTGTCATCCCACCATCATACTTCCACAGTACCTTTTTGTTAGTCTAATACAGTAACAAAGTTGGTGCTCTAATAATTAGTCTAGGAGTAACTTTAGTTGTAGGTGGTGTGGTCTTTGGTTGGTTGTGATGAATGATAAGAAGGTGGCTAACACCATAGGGTAGCTACAATGATCCTTCACCAGCCATGTTAACTATTTTTTCTTCTTCTATTCCAACTTCTTTAAAGAACATAATTTCACCATTGTCCATCAATTTTTGGGTTATGGCTAAAAAATCTAGGTAATTTTGTGAAGTATGTCCTGATGTTTTATGAAATTGTAGAAGTTAGTACCAAAATCAAATTGGCTTTTGATAATTCATGATTCTGAGCAAGGATTCTGCCTTTAGTTAAGATCGCCTGTACTCTTTCCATTGAAGTCCTAACTACTTGGACTTTTGACTTCCTACATCTATCTTTTTTAGTAATCAAAATGTTAATCTCAGGTTTGGTACGATCAAGTAAGGGATTTGCTGCCACATTAGGTGCTGGGCCATTATCAATTCGAAAGGTACCCTTCTCAAGAAGCTTTAGACCTTTTGCCTGAAAGGCGTATAGTTTTTAATCGAGTGACTTGCTACTACATGATACTCATAGTGCATATTTAGGTCATACTAGCTAAGGTTATTACTTTTATATGGTTTAAAAAAGATTAGAGCCACTAATCGTGCCTTAAAAAGCTTATCAAACATTTTGTTATAAGAATGAAGAAGAGATTCATAGCGAGATCTAGGTTGGTTGGCTCTTTGGGATGGTGATTAACACTGGGTCTTGGTTAGTTTTATGAAAGAGGGTTTAAAATGGTAGTCTGGGGTAATGTTGAAGTAAAAGCTCTACGCATGTTAAGAGAGAAGGTATTTTGGGTTTGTTATCTTTAGTTTTGGTAAGATGTACGAGATCTTTAACTCTATGGTTAACTAGCATAGTTAACAAATGGAGTTTCTTCTTTTTTCCTTCCTGTCCCTAACTTTTTTGAGTAAAAGACTCCCAGTCATGATTTTACTGGCTTTTACAATTGTTTCAATCATCTCTACAGAAATAACTAGATCAGCAAAATTCTTGGTTGCATTCCCCACCAATTTGTCATAATAGAGGGAACGCAAGGCACTCACGAATAACATTGTGGTTTCTTTCTCAGTGAAGAGAGGTTGAAGTTGAGAGGCCATGTCTCTCCATCTTTTTGTATATTCCTTAAAAAATTCAGTAGACTTCTTCTTTATATTCTAAGGAGTCAATCTATCGGGCACCTATTCAACCATATGTTTATATTATTGAAGAAATGCATTGGCTAAGTTAGTCTAGCATTGAATTTGAGTGCTGTTTAGATCACTAGACCACCTTAGCACAGATCCAGACAAGCTCTCTTGAAAACAGTTTATCAGAAGCTTATTATTTTGGAAATAACCAACCATTTTTCTAATGAACATTTTAATGTGTGCTTAAGGGGAAGTAGTGCCTTTGTGTGTTTCAAACTTCGACATTTTAAATTTCAGTGGGAGGACTAAATTTGCTACTAGACTGAGGTCCTCAAAGTCCACACTGCTATATAGTTTGGCCCCTTTAATGGCTTTTAGCCTTCTCTCAAAAAGTTGTAATTTCCCTTTCTCTTTCTCTACTTCAGCTTGCTCTTTACCCTTCTATTTACATTGTTCTTCTTCATCAACACTAGGGCCTGCCAATTATTCTTAGGCAACCACAGTTCTTGCACCTGCCCTTTATGAAAGGACATCAGGGTTAATAATGATGACTGATGGATTTACAACTAGGATATTTTGTTGTAGATTTTGGATATTAGTTGGCTGTGCATTCTGAGCGTCAGTTGTTTATTCATCAACTAGTACTTTTTAGATCCCCCAACAAGAGTATTAGTATTTATCTCTGGCTATTGAAAAACCAACTCCCTTGCTATTAACAACTCCATCATCCTTGTGATCTGAGCTTGTAGTTCTTTTTGCCTTTTTAGCATGGCTTCCTAGGCCTGTCAATGACTTTCTTCTAATCTTTTCAATCTTGCCAAGTGATCTTTAGCCATTTTTCTTATTCTAAATCTAGTATGGTATCGATGAGTGGGTAATGGTTGAGTTGATCTTTTTGGGTTTGCAATGTTGACCTTAACAATTCCATAATTCTTTAAGTTAATTAATTTTTACTTATGAACCAATGAAATTAATAATCATGTATGTACATATGTATGTATATATATGGGCATATGTATGTATGGTGTGAGTATATGGATGCACTTATAAGGTCGCTTGCTTTAACTAAAGATTCCATACTCAGAAATTTCCCATTAACTTTGTGACAAATTACATGTTCACATCATTGATCATGTAGGGATTACGGAACTTACTAACTTGATCATATTGTCTCTGAGCCTTATCCAAAAACTAAAATACAACATGCTCATACTATCCTATGGGATTAATTTGCATCCATAAGTCTTTAATGCTCTCCATCATTTTCTTGCTTGGATGATAGTTTAGTGGATCTATTTTGTAAGATGAACTATGTACATTTGTTAGCCAAAAGAATTAGTTGGCCATCGTCTACCATTATCTTCAGCCCACCATAGTCTATCAGCCCAATATTTATCCAGATTATGGTGAGCTTGGACCAAGGCACAAATATCATCTCCCCTACATTGTAATTCTAGTTCCATCTCTACAATAATTATATTAAAACTTTTTCTTTCCTTAAGTAGCTCGAGTCGTTTATTCTTTTCAATAGACCTTCTTAACTAGAGACGTGTATTAACATGCTTTCTTTTTTTTCTTTCAGAAATAATTTGCTAGGTTTTTTTTTCTAAAGCTTTAGCCTTTCATGCTTTCAACTATTTACTAAACTTATGCATTTCTTCTTTCATCCCCTTAGCAGTGCTGCTAGAACTCTTAGATATGTTGATAAGTTTCATTTTCTTGTTTGTTCAGCCTAGTCATTCTTCATTAGATTGTACTTTTCTTCCATTTTTTCAACTTCTTTTGCTTTTGCTTCCATCTTCATTTGTAAATAGGCAACTTCCTCTTGGAGTTGATGATTCTCGTCACTCATTCTTCTTTGTTCCATGGCAGCTTCCTTCTTAATCAAATCAATCTCGGATGGCATGATAGGTTTTGATTGAATAGATACTCGAGAAATGGTCCCATCTGAGCTAAGAATGATTATGTTACAACCCTGAACTCTCTTCCAAGCATTATACCATAGAGTGGTCTTATTTATGTATGCACGTAATCCTGACTTATATGTCTCTCTTCAGTGTAAAATGGCTATATGAAGCAACTTTTTATAATCCTCATCTTAATATTCCTAGTCAACACTAGCCAAGTTTGAAGTCATGGGATGAATTATTGGGATCCATATGGTCTTCAGACCAATAATGGTGTATAAGCCACAATGCCTCATATACTAAATAAATGCGCGTATAGTAGATTACCACACCGGTACATTAAGTGTTTCGATAAAAACTATGGTGCCCTCTAGGTTATATAAGAAAAAGCCAAGTTCTTAAGCGTTTCAACCCACCATTTCTTGGTTTTAGACTTGGGCCATTTTATTAATGAATTCCTAAAGAGGGACAAAATGTGGGAAATAAGGTTTAACTTTATTTACCCTTTCGACCCAAAAATAACTTTGAGCTTATATATATAATAACAGAGCACTTCTAAAAAATCTCCCTTGATCGCTTTTTAGCATACATTGAGTGCTCGAATCATCTTGATTAGAATTGCTAGAGTCGAGTGCATGTTTCTTTGCAACTAGTCAAATAAATCTACCACTGCCACCTCAACATGTTCGAAGACTCTCGTGAAGAAAACCATATGTATGTAGCGAAAGCAAATGCATCCAGAGCTTTTTTAGTGTCAGATCGCTCTTGGATATATTTTCATAGATTCTGCCATGAGATGAGATTGGTCTTCACTTTTTGCTCTATATAATGGTGGTCAACTTTAGAACTTAGATCCAAAACTTGACTCAATATTTTTACGGAAGCTAGTTGGATTGCATTTTTTGCAGTAGATAAGTCTCATCTCCAAAGGCCAAAGCTCAAGGAGAGCTAATATCTCTTCCATAGATGAAGTCATGTCATGTTGATTGAATGAAAAACATTAGAATGATGGATCCCAAAACTCAATCATAGCCATGACTAATTGTTCAACCATGTGTATTTTGAGCAAGAAAGCTATTTGTCCCTACTTTTTTGTAAATCGAGTTTGTTTCTCATTGCCCCACTGAACCTATATTTGGCTAACTCTCTTAAATTATTCTAGTGAAGGTTTAAATGTGTGATCTTTAGCAACTCAGACACAAAACCCCTTGGTATACAATCCTTATCCGTTTTCTAGTGAATTTGAACATAGAACGGACCTCTTCAAATTCCTTAGAAATAATTACTGCATGTACTAGTTTTGCCATAAAGTTAAATAAAAAATTATCTAAGTTGGAATTCTTTTTAAAGCAACCATTCTTGTATGAATATCAGGAAAGAAAAATGCACCAAAAAAAGGAAAAACAAAGCAAGTTAGTATCTTTAATTAAATGCAAATAAATTTTGAAACAATAAAATTCACAAAATATTCAAATAAGCTATAAATAAATTTTAAAGCAATGAAAATCACAAATTATTCAAATAAGATATCAAAATTATCCAAATAAAAGTATGAAAATAGAGGTAGCGAGATATCTTTGTCCTTTCATGTGTCCCTAATTTTGGTGACACCTAAAATTAGCATGGTTTTGACTGAAAGGTTAGTATGATCCACTATATGCAGGTTAGGTTAGACCACTACTTAGGTTCTCAAATTCCTCGAGCCCAAAAAGGACTAACATGGTACTTTATCCTTATCCATCATGAATTTATGTCAAAAAAGGTTTAATTTAAGTGGGTGTGTCTTCCATGCCCATAACGAGGCTAACACCTCAGGTAGACATAAGAATCTACACTTTGTAGGCTTTTTGCTAGCCTAGATAGAGGCTAACACCTTAGAAGGTGGAGCTACTTCACCTTCTCCTAAAATATTAGGTACCTATGCCCCCTCCATATTTGATAGAGAAGAAACTAGTGCAAATGTGCATAGTCTGTGCGAAAGGACAAATATACTTTTTTATGACAAAAACAAAACCCATTATCCTAACCCAAAAAAAATGAAAAGATTAGTGCAACATAAATATTAATATAACAAAAGGTAAATTTTAAAAAAGGAATATAAAATTAAATACCAATTGAAACCAAATTAATTGAAATTTGTTAACATGTAATTAATTTTATGACTCTCTAAATGTCCCTAGTGGACTCGCCAAGCTATCACAATGTGGGCCATATCATTATTGACATTTTTTTATTTTTGGGAACTGAGTAGTCGAGATAAATTGCTCACTTGACTTAATCCTAAATAGTCATTATGAAATGCTTATTTATTTGGAGCGCCACTTATCTATTTGGGCTAGGTGAGATTGCTCACCTATTGGAGTTCATATTTTGAGGGTTATGAAACCCTATAATACTAATTTTGAAGCCCATAATCATACCAAAGATCATATAAAAGGGTCTGAAGTCAGTTACAATTACAACTAAGGATAGACCTCTCGTGATGCCCAAAAATCGATACCTTATTAATTACATGTCAATTTGAATTTGAATTTTTATTCATTTTCAACATATTGCATTTAATGATAAATTCTCAAAATAATAATTTATAAAACAAATTTATTATTTCGTGTTAAGAAAATCAAGTTTTTAAATTTTGAAAATCAAAATATCTTATGCACTCCATCAGAGGACTAATGGAATATGAAAGCTTTTTATCATTCTCTTTTGTATCTCAATGAAAAACTAGAATAATACAAAATGTTTTAAAATTTAAAATATGTTTCACACCCCACTAGAGGGCTAGAGGAATGTGAAAGGTTTTTTTTTTTTTAAATTTATAAAAATCTTGATTTCTATTTTGAAAAGGATATCTCATTATTAAAATAATCCTTAGAACCTTTTTTATATTTTGGGAGAAATTCTACGATTATTTTAACTTGAAGACATTGCCTTAATTTTCTAAATAGAACATTTTATATTTTATTGAAAATATTTATAGAACATCCTAAGACTCGATAACAATCTAAAATGACGAACCTATTCCTAATGTGTACCTTTGACATGAAAATATCCTAGTAATCACATAAGACTTGGTCCTTATGCAAAATTACCAAAGTACTCTTGGGATATATTTTCGCCATGAAAGTATCTTGGCAACCCTAAAGGACATGAAAAGGATTATAAAATGGTAAACCTATTCTAGATATACATCTTTGGTATAAAAGCATCCCGATGGCTACATAGAACTTGATTATAGGGAAATTCCCAACATGCCTCTAGCGTGTACCTTTGATGTGAAAGTATCTCGGTAGCCCTAAAGGACTTAAAAACGATCATAGAAAGGTAAACCTATCCTAAATGAGCATCTTTGGCCTAAAAGCATCCTAGTGACTACCTAAGAATTGATTCTAGAAAAATTATCAAAATGTCCCTAGGGTGTACTTCGACTTGAAAGTATCTCAGCACCCATAAAGACCATGAAAAGACAAGTAATGATGATTTTTACTCTAAATGGGTTAATTTAGAAGACAAAAATGACCTAAAGTACAAAAATTGCTAATAAGTCCCTAAATTTCTCAAAATTAAATATTGGTTTTAAATTGATTAAAAGTGCTAAAATTGTTTTTTTGGCCTAAAATACCCTAAATGGGTAATTTAAATTTTAAAGTAACCTAACATGCAAAAATGCCATTAAGTCTCTAAATTTTCAAAAATTGCATTTCATACTCTAACGGAGAAGAGAAAGAATATAAAAGGTTTTAATATTTTTAGCACCCCACTGGAAGACTAATGGAATGCTAAAAATATTTAAAATACTCTAAGTGAATGATTTCATGCTATAGACGACCATTTTGACCTAAAAATGCTAGAATTCCCTAATGGTCCTTAAACTTTTCAAAAATTACAAATTAGCCCCTAAATGATTTAAAGGGAATAAAACACATCAAAACACATCCAAAGTACATGAGAAATTCACCCAAGGACTCTAGGAACATTTGGCTAAGCACCCATGGCCTCAAAAAAATTATGATATTTGTAGCAAAGTCCTTATATTTTTTTAACTTTGTTAAATGCCCTTAAAATGCCTAAAAATTGAAAATTTGTATTTTCTAGCCACGACCTAATTGACTTAATCATGTTAATATCTCTAAATAAATTTAAAAAATTTTAAAAAATTATAAAATGGTCCTTAAGGATTTGATCAACTAAGAAATACCCCTAAATAGCCTAAAAAATGAATATTTACATTTTTTACCTCTATAAGTTTCAACTAACGTAGTAAACACCCGTAAATGAGTTTAAAAAATGAAAAAATTGTGAAACAACCCCTGCCAATGCTGCCATGAACTAGAACAACCCCTAAATGGCATAAAAAATTTAAAACAACATAACCTCCAAAATTTTAACTATTTAACAAAATGACCCTTAAAAATTCACTTTTCATGAAACTAGACCTAAATGCATGTTAAGATCATCCTAGAATACTACCAAGCTCAACATACAATAAAAATTCTCAGGATATGAATAAAAATAAAATAAAATAATCCTAAACACAACCGTGTATGATTCATGAAGTCCATCAACATTAAAATTTATTTTAACTCATATAAACATGATTTAAAGCATTTAAGCTTTGAAATATGATTTTAATGAAATTTAAACAACAACAAAAAGAATGGTCATGGTTCCAAGCTTAGCTTTCAAAGAATGAAATATGACATAGCTTAAGCTTAATCACCTTAATAAGTAAGGATCATGGAACTACCATTAAGAGTTCAAGAAGATGAAAATGAAATGAATAAAAATAAAAGATGAAACAACAACATAAATTTTCAAGAAGAAACTACCTTGAAAGCTTTTGAAATAAGTGAAATTCTTTTCTCTTTTTTACTTTCTTTTTTTTTTTTTTTGACTTTTCAAGTAAGAGAACCCATAAAAAATCATCCTCCCCTATTTATAGGGAGAATGACTTGGCCAAGGAGGATTTTCATCCTTGGCCAAAACTTTCATGCCTTTTCCATTGTATTTTTTTTAATTTTGTTTATTTCTTAATTGGCTAACTTGTTAGGTTAAAACTAATTACTAGTATGTCGTAAGCCTATATTCTTGTCATCTTTTCTTACAAGCCACCACCTAAAGCCATGATTTGGTATGATGACAATGTAGTATTTTTGCCCTAACTTGATGAGCTAGTTAGAATGAAACTAAATCAACTGGAAAATATTTTAATTCCAACCAAATTAGATTTCATGTAACTAAATTAGCAAATTATAAAATTAATTATGTAAAAACAAAATTACATTATAAATTTACTAGTAAAAATAGGAAGTAAAGACAAATGCAATCAAGGTGCATGAAAAGCCTAATTGGAAATACCATAAAAAATGATAACAAATTAAAATTATGTACTCAACAAAATTCCACATAATAAATCTAATTATGAATTTAATCATATGGAAATTCCAATCAAAATCCAATAAAAAATTTGAATCAAAATAATTGATACGAAATTAAAAAGAAAAAGGTTAGTGGACTTTGTTGGAAATTTCAATTAAAATGGGCCTGGTAGGCTATTAGAGAATGAAATGGGCTTGGTAGAAAATCAAGAAAATGGGCTTGGTAAAGTCACTGGGCTTGTTGAGAAATTATTGGCCATATTAGGCCTATTTGCAAAATTTGAAATTCTTAGGCCCGTTCAGTAGATTTTGCCCAAAATAAAATAAATAAAATTTTCCTATAAAAATTTCAAGTATTGGATTGTGCAAAAAAAAATTTTGAGAAGTCTTATGTGCAAGAAAAAACAACTAAAATCCAAAACTCATAAAATTTTATTAGAAAAACATTTATGGAAGAAAATTATTATTTGGAAAAAAAATGCAAAACTCATAAAATAAATTAAAATTTTAAAAACTGATTTAATATAAATTTAATGAAAATATTTGATGAATTTAAAAATTGTAAACTAAAATAAATCCTCTCAAAAAATTTATGAAGTAGGAAACTCCATATGTAGGAAATGGAAGAATTCTAAAAAATGTAAAACTCATAAAATACGATGAATTTTGAAAAACTGATTTAATGGTTGTTAAATGAAAATATTTAAAAAATTTTAAAGTTAAAAAGTTGAAAAAATTCTACTAAAAATTTTATAGATAAAGGAAAACTCATATTTTGAAATAGAAAAATTTTTAAAAATACATTGAAAATTATATAAAACGGGTTAAATGCAACATATTATCTAAAATATTAATTATTAATAATAAAAGAGGGTGAAATTCTGAAATTCAAAATAAATCTAACTAGAAAATCACGAGCATAATACTCGCGATGCTGTAAAAATTCAAAATTAATTAAAAAAATGACAATTTGATATGTTGTGTTAAAAATGCCAATACTTATTTGTTTTTAGTATGCATATTGGCATAAATACTGCACGAGTGTAGGTAAAAATATGCGATGGTCAATTTTTTGAGCTTTATGAAAATAATCTTAAAAAATTCATAAAAATAGAAATTAGACTGTGATATCATCTATAGGAATGATTTTCCAAATTTGGTAGGAGAATATTAAAAAAATTATTTCTCTTGAATATTTGTCCTTCTTATCTGAAATCGATTTTTTAATGACATTTTTTTATCATGTGCCAATACGGACATTTATGTACGACAGAATAAGTTATAAAAATGTGAAAAATTATCCAACAAAGGTCGACCTCTATCGGGGTGACAACCATATTCCTGTTCTCGGATAACTGAGACTATTGCAAACTAGACCCGGACGAAATTAGGTGTCTACAATCATCATGAGCAAACATGATATAAACATGGATAATCATGAATCAAACATTAAAATCATAAGATTGAATTGAAATTAAAGAGAAAAATGAGAAATTATACCTATTCCAAGCTTGATTTCCTCGTAAAGATGATGAAAGCTTGAGAAAAAAGAGAATATTCTATATTTTCTAAAATTTGCTAAGTGTTTAAAAGTTGTGAAATTATGGATGATAGCCTTGAAATTAGTGATATAGGCTTTAATCATCCTTAGGTGATCTTAGTTTAATTGCTAACCTCCTAACTAATTTAAGGAAAATAACATCACTACCCTTAATGAATAGATGATTAAAATTCACATATTTATCACACAGTGAATTCAACCAAGACTATATTCTACACTAATCTTGTACAACTTTTTATTCAATTTAATTGATCATGATTTGTCTATGTAAAAGTTCAATTAAATGTTCCATCTTGTAGCAAAAGTGTGTCCTATAGACTTTCTCTGAAAAGACTAAATTTTCTATCTCGGACCTCCCAGATTAAGCCCTTAGGAATTTTTGGCATTTTAAATTCTTAAGGTCCTTTCATGACCTAGTCCCAATTACACCTTCTCGACCTAAACTCCATGTTCAATTTTATTTCGGTGTAATCAATTTTGAAATTTGAGTTGTAAAACTCTTTCAATTTTAAAATCTAACTCTAGAGTGAAAAGTTAACATTTTACAATTAATTTTGCTTGCAGTTGACTTTTGCTAATCTATTGACTTTTGATTATGACCTTTAAAACAAGTATCTTTTTCATTTAAATATCATCAATAACCATTCTAATTCTCTCAAGAGACTTATACCAATTAACTTTGACATTTTTGGATTTCAAGACTCAGGTCCTAGTTTTTAAAATCTGGCACCTACACTTTAAATTGAACAATTAAGCTCAGATGCCTTATTGTGTTAAACTAAACTCATGAGAACAATCCAAAACCTCGTTGGAACTTCTATCATCTATAACTTATCCCAAAAGATCTAGATCAAGAAAATTCCACTTAGCCCCTAAAACCAGGAAAAATTAATTAGGGATTGAACAAGAAAGGTTATCTACAGCTGCCCCTCTTTGGCTATTGTTAAGAACTAAGGAACAAGGCAAAGATTAAATTAGACATGATTTTGTTTAAGACTTAATAAGCCCCTTGTAGGAATTTGTTTTACACATGCAGTATCCTAACTAAATATGCCTAATGAAAAGGATGTTAATCCTAACTAACCTTTTACTTAATTAATGAGGTGACAATTTTGCTAGTCTTTTGCTTAGCTAAATAGATTGGACTTAATAAGAAAATTAAAAATGTTGACTTTATTAATCTTTTCCTTAACCAAATAAAGCAGACTGACATGCTGTATATTTCACTGGTCTTTAGCCTAACTAAATGAAAAGGACTTGGTTTGCTAGCTCTATTGGTCTTCCATATAACCAAATAGAATAAACTTACATACAATGCCTACTTTAATAGACTTACACATTGCCAAACAAAGAGGACTTGGCTCATAAACCTACTTCATTCTACCTAATCGAATGAAAAAGACAAAAAAGAAAACTCACTTCATCGAACTTCTGCGTAGTAAAATGAAGTGTACAAAAAGACCACAAACTTCACCAATCGCCTACCTAACTGAGTAAAGTTGGAAAAAGAAAAATCTCTATTCAATCTTCTGCTTAATCAAATAAAGCTGACATAAGACCTACTTCACCAACCTTTATAGTCAAATGCAAAAGACATTTGACTTCGTTGGTCTTTTGCCTAACCAAATAAAGCTAACAAATGAAAAATTTTGTCTAACATACTATTTAATCAAATTAAACTAACTCAAACCTGACTACACTAATCTTCCACATTACTAAGTGAAGCGGACCAAAGAAAAAGTTTCTTTCTATAGGGCATAACCTTTGTATAAGGTACTAATTTTGTTGGTTTTCTACCTATCCAACTAGACTAGACTTTTCTTTTCTTCTCTCTTTGTGTACCAAATTAGATCTATTTACTAAGGAAGGAATGTTATTACCTAAGGTATCATCCATTGGGGAATAATTTTTGTTTTTATAGACACTATTAGAGATATCTTCCTTTTGAATAATTCTTGTAATGCGACATGAATGCATATGCCTAATTCTTACTTTCATGTTAATATCTATCATAATATAGGATATATCTCAATGTCATTCATGATCTGCTTTATTTTTGCAAAACATTTGTCATGACAATTCTACTTTCATTCATCTCCAAATTTAATCATGGCTTCTATTACTACTTTTCTCTTTCATTCTCATCTTTTATTCCTCCAAAAGCATTCGATACCCATTTTTTTCAATTGGGTAACATCCTTCAATCTTTGTTATCATTTACAAATCTTATGACTTTCATTGCCATTTTCTCTTTTTCATTCTCAAGCTTCTTTTCTTTTTGAAGCATTCAATCTTTTCACTTAGGTAATCTTAAACCTTAGCTCACTAGAATTTGAAATAGATACCAATTTCATAGTAGAATATCGGTCTTTCTTATCAAAATATCAAGGCATTCTATGTTTATTGCTTATCAATTTATTAATCATCATTAAACAAATCAATAAGCAATGACACAACATAGAGATAAACTAAGAAAAAAATTCATTATGAATTCATTTCAACAATTGAAAAATCTTAACAATTAATTACTTAAAAATGTTAACAATTCACAAAAAAGTTTTGTGAGTGCTTAACAAAGAAATAGATTCAATAGGTGGGTTTTTAAGAAATAGGGTGCCGTATTTTTAGAAAATGAATCTGGTTTAACTTACTAGGATACCATTTGATAAATCGATAAATTTAGATGTAGCACTTCTTCTATAAACTCGTTTAGACTATGTTGCATCTTTCTTTGGTTGCAGATATCATCCTAAGCAAGAGTGGATAATTTTTCAGAGCCATATGAGTTGAACACTCTGGCATTTAGCATAAAATATTACAAATCCAATAACTTTTGGCATTTGCCCCTTACACAAATTAAACAATATTTGGCATATGTTGATATGCCATTTCTTTAAACATAATACTTTTTCACTCTATTGGAATTATTAGACCGAGCAACTCATTTCCATCCATCTCGATCAACATAAGTGCTCCTCTAGAGAATGCTCTTTTCACCATATAAAGCCTTTCCCAATTTGGAATCAACTTGCCTCAAGTGTCCTTCTGGATTGGAAGAATCTTTTTAACTACAAGCTCACCTTTGTGAAATTGTTAATGATAAACCTTGTTATCATATGCCCTCATCATTCTCCTTGGATACATCTACCATGATAAATTACCCTTAAACTTTTCTCCTCAATAAAGTTGAGCTACTCATACCAAGATCTAACCTATTTAACTCTATCTAATTTAGCTTCTATTAATACTTGTAATAAAGGAATCTCTATTTCCATTGGTAGCACCACTTCCTTCCCACAGACCAAGGAAAATAGGGTAGCACCCATAGAGGTGCGAACTGAAGTTTTATAGTCATGTAAAACAAATGGCAACTTCTCATGCCAGTTTTTATAGGTCTTGGTCATTTTTGGCATAATCTCCTTTCTATGTCTGTTGGCTGCTTCTATGCCTCCATTCATTTTGGGTGATATGTTGCTAAATTATGATGCTTAATTTTGAATTGTGCACACACTTCATGCATCATTTTGTTTTTCAAATTTGAAGCATTATTAGTAATGATTCTTTTTGGTATTCCATTTTGGCTTATGATTTCTTTTTTAACGAATTTACATATCATCGACT
>JBBYHL010231097.1:0-19193 GCA_038381835.1 Adansonia madagascariensis
TACATTTTATGTTGCCTTAGCATGTTCATCTATTATCTTCTTTCTCTAAAGTCACCCTCCAACGCAAACTCATTTAATACTCTCTGCTTTCTTCCTTATTTATTCCCTTTCTTTTTGATTTCTTTGCAACTTTTATCGAGGATTTCATCGTTTAGGTCAACTAAATTCTTCACCTTTTTATTTTCTAAGAAAGCCCTACTGTGGGTTTATTGAAACCATATTCCTTAATAAGTACTCCAACTAGAAGGAATGACACCTTTAAATGGCGAACTAGTCTCTTGAAGTCCATCTGAAAGGCTATCATCATTTAACCATTTTGATTTAGACAAACTAATAGCATCCACCTCCAGGCTATTATTAATATGAGATGGCCCACTTTCAGATTGGGCTAATTCAAGAATTAGCCCACCTCTATTGACAATCTTATTGAGGTTGAGGTTGCTATTTGAAAATTTTCGTACCCATCTGTCGTAGGCCTCATCAACTCTTTATTATGACTTTTATTTCTTAGCATTTCCAATGCCACATCTCCGGCTAGCCCCTTGAGTATCTGACACTCTTTAATCACTCTTTTCCTTTATTATGGTTGAATTATTGTCCCCTTGAACTAAAACAGCAATGGTTCCTTCCCCGTTTAGCCATCATTTTCCTTGAAGCCTTATTCCTAATTTATAGCTTCATTGACATTATTATACATTTGAAGGTTGTATCTGATTTCTGGAGTATATGGGCCTTCCATGATGAAATCTCAGTTGGATTAAGTTCGGATTCTATAACTCTAATTGTAAAATCAAGATTACCACATTGCAAATTAAGTGATCAACTCATGTACCTTAGAAAGTTGATCAATTTTGATAAGAAAAATACTCCTTTTAAAATCATAAAACTTCAGGGAATTACCATTTATAACTAAAGATTATCTCACAACCTAGCTACATTTTGAAATGTATTCACGTTCCATGCCTATAAAGGGAATATCATAGCATGTATTTCTATAATTAAGAATGAACTTCGATGACCAAGGTTCTATATCTGACAGCCATTATTTAAGCCAGTGGTAATCATTTTTCATCTCCTGCAAGATCTTAATTCTCAAATTCAATCAGAAAAAAACTTCTAGCTAACTTTCTTACTTTCAGTATCAAAGTCACCTTGCTGGTGGAAATTCCCGAGGCCACTAACTATCAAAATAGCCTTTTGCCTTCCCTATCATACATCTTTCCAGAATATGCAAATGTTCATCCTCAATAACCACGTATAGATTTTCCTTTTATCAATGCAATTGGTCCCCTTATCGAGCAGAGTTTCTTGATTATTATTTGATTCTTCTCGAGCATCATCCATTAACAAAATCTGCATATGTCTTTTGTTGATCTTGTTATCGTGAGTTGGATAGACTTCTCTCATAACTATTATGTTTATTTGACAAGTTGGTAGTTCTCTCCATCATCATCTTGCCATCATTGATATTGATATTACTTTTTACCTTTGTTTGTCTTATTCACATCAATTCCCCCGTTTATCTCCATTACGTCAACATTACAAATTTGATCGATCCTTCCACTAACATTCCCATTTCATAGTATCACTTTCTTCTAGAATGCATCTCTTCATTTAAATCTTGCCATGTTTACTCATATGTGAGAATCTAATAGCCAGGCGCCATTAAGTTCAGCAATTTCTTTATTGGCATCCTCCTGCGAAAATCTAACAAAGCCAAATTTTTTACCATTTTTGCTTCTTTTGCGAGGAATGAAAACATCTTCAACTTTGCCATGATTCCAAAAAATTTTACTTTAACCATTTTGAATGGATTTTTGGTGGACTTTTGTTTACGAAAACTATGAAGAGCACCATAATTCCTTCTACCTTTCTCCAACTGAGTGTTGCACGGATACGAGTACGCTACCAAAAGCTGGTATAGATACGTGTATGGGATATGACAATTTTTAAAGATCTAAGGTATGAGTACATTAATATTATTAAAAAATATTATATATAAAATTAAAATTTCATATGATAAAACATGATATCATAACATAAAAGATAAAATATTATCAAAAAAATATTATATATAAAATTATCAAAAAATATTATCAAAAAATATATAATATAAAAAATATTATATATAAAATTTCATATGGGATATGACAATTTTTAAAGATCTAAGGTATGAGTACATTAATATTATCAAAAAATATTATATATAAAATTAAAATTTCATATGATAAAACATGATAACATAACATAAAAAGATAAAATATACAAATTTCAATATAACATATACAGAGCTTAAATTGTTCAACATGACTCTTCTTGTTAAATAAATTTAAAGACTAGGGCTGTTGGGAAGTAAAGAAGGACAATAGCTCTTGTCTGAACAATGACTTCTTGTTAATCCATGCGACGATAGTTAGTTTAGTTGATATTCTTTTTCACGCAAGTTAGGTGTAGTTTAGAGCACAAGACTTGAATGCCAGCTAATAATAAAAGAGGAAAGACCGATAATGAAGACAGATATGGCATAGGACATAAAATGGCTAAGTTTTAGTGCAAAATTTGGCCAAGCCGCATACATTCTTAGATAAAAAATTTGAAACGTACCCAACCGTATTCAGTATGTACCTAAAGCGTGCTAGTACCCGATACGGGTCCTCTAGACTTTTGGGAGTACACGTGCTTCTCTAACTTCTTCTACTAATATTTTTTTTTCTTGCTTTTAAGGTTTAGGTTTATATAATTTATTATAAGTCATATCGAGTTCGGATTTAGATTGGATGAGTTGATATTTTGAACTCGAGTCAAAATTCAAAGGCCTAATTAGAAGGTATTAAATGTGATCAAAAATCAGATAGGGCTATACACTAAGTGAACTACCTTGAAAATGACAACAAACATTTTAAGTTTAGTTAATTAAAAAATTCTCATAGAAAAATTAACTAGATATGGGTTCTATTTATGCTTGAAGACAAAGAGGAAAGAACAATTATTGAATTGAGATATTATTATATTATTCAAGATAAATTTGAGAGTAGAAATTAAAACTCATGAAAAAATTAAGGACATTGATCATTTATTTCATACCAGCAAAACTCTTGGATGATACAATATTAAACCGCCTCGTATGAAAGAAATTGTGTTTCCGTATCCAACTATTCTAACAAGGAGGCATGTCCGATGGTCGTGGTAGCATTCGTTGTTTACGTCTTTTACCATTTTTAACTATGAATACCGTATCCATTCCCCATATTGCATGGCGTTCGAAATGGCAGTGCATGAACCACACTCCTATTTAAGACAGGAATTAACAAAAAAAAAAAAAAAAAGAATTTTGGTTACACTTAATAAAATTTTAATTAATTATCATAAAACTATATAAATTAACCTTTAGTTTAATTTTTTGAACTTGTTTTTCATTTGTTAAATCTCAATAAAGATTTAGGCCCTGGCTATGCTTTCTTATAAACCAGGTTTGGCTAATAATTATCAACCCTCCCTTCCCAAGAAGATGTTCCATTCTTTTTTTTTTTTTTTCTCCTTTAGCTTTTTCATATTGATAAAAGAAAAAAAAAGTAATCAATTAGAGGAACATACCGGGATTGTGTGCCTTGAATCTAACGGCAGTCCAGCCGTTGACTGGGACAGAAACGGTGTTCTGTAAAGGAGGATCAACAAGATTGTAGTTCAAAGGGTCCTTTTCCTTTTCAAAAATTCCACGACCCCATCCCACGACATAGAAACTAATTCCATGAAGGTGCATTGGGTGATCAGTTCCAACAAGCAAGTTTGTCCCCTGGAAAACAAGTTCTACCGTGCTATTATAGTCCAGCACCTTCACCTCTGTCGCTTGTTTCGATGTCTCCAGGAACCGTGGCAAATGGCTAGCAGTAAAGTTGAAAAACAACGGTGGGAAACTGGGAAAATTTTTGCCAAACACCCCATTGGCACGGAAATAATAAGCTTCTAATATGTCCATCCTTGGGCTTGCAAAGCTTATGTTGTTCATGCTGGCCGCTAGTCTATCCCCCCTTGGGCCCTGACATGTCCGATTTGCGGGGCAAGGCAAACTGTTGACAGACAGTGTAAAAAACAAATGTTTCTTAATCTTCAATGGGACATCGATGGGGTGGTCTTTATCTGCTAAACTCCTAAATCTTCCAATGAAGTTAAATGCTGCGGTTGTATCATTAAAGTCAGGAAGCTTGGGAAATGATGGAGATGAGGAGGCAGTGTAGTTTCCATTGTATTGAAGAATTGCTGTTGCAGTGGAGTTGTTGATCCTTACCCCATTGGAGCCACTGTATACTTTAGCAGCCATGTAATAGTGATCAGGTTTTTGGTTGGTTGCTAGCAGGACATCGATAGTTTGACCAGGGGATATTGCCATAAGGTCACTAGTGAATGGCTTGGTGTAACTTGCATCTGATCCAACGACTCTGAAGTTGTGGTCGGCAATGGAGAAGAAGAAAACGTCTTGCATGGCGGCATTGATTATGCGGAGCAGATAAGTCTTGCCCTCATCTACATTTAGTTTGAATGTTCCTGCAGATGGTAATTAATCAAAACAAGAAGTAAGCTATTGGAATATATATATAAAAACCTGAAATTTGAATAATAAACAAAATTATTCTGGGAATAGCTATGATTAAAGCATTGACCTGGTTTAGAACATGGATAAAAGTCTCCAGGTTGGCCGTTAATGGTATTAGCATCAGAAACGTTTGGATCTGCTCCAGAACGAATTAACCCCCTGAACAAATCCATTAGATCCTCTTTCCACCATTCTCCTGCATTATCATGAATTTCAACCATTTCAAATCTTTGTTAGTACCTACTAATTCTTTCTATTTTGCTACCTTCAATGTCACATGCAAGGTTTTTAGTCTTTAATAAGTTTCAATACCTAAAATGATGGTCTCTTCTGCATAAGGTTTAGGGAATGGATAGCTAGTTCCTATCTTAGGATATACAATTATAGGGCCATGGACAGTTGCTCGGGACCAGTCGCTATGAGCATGCCACCACAGTGTCCCTTCTTCAACAGAGAATATGACCTTTTGGCTAAACTTTGCTCCTGGTTTGATAGGACACTGGGTGACGAATTCAGGACCATCTGACCATGGATTTCTGGGCTGTTCCACACCATGCCTGCAAAACCATCAAGTTGGTACTTGTTATACTCCCTCACTTTCACATTCTTTCCTTAAGTTAACTTGCTTTCTTTTCCTATGTATTTGTTTGTATATTGCCAGTGACGGATCTTCGACTAAAATCTGGGAATTTCCCAAGTATATTTCTCGATATATATATAAATATATATATATATATATATATATAATATCCATGACACACACAAACTTGAGAAAAAAAAAAAATTATATCATCCGCCCTTCTCTTGCTTTTGGAGAAACTCTTTTGTTTTAATGCCAGGATTTTACATTTCCGGCTAAGCTAAGCTAGGTAGTATGTAACTTGTTATTGCAAGGAATCATAAGTCTACAAAACTAGCTGTACGCAATAATTATATTTATAAATATATACCAGTGAATAGTGATATTGTCGCTGCCTCTATTGTAAACGTCAACAACGATCGTTTCCCCTTTGTGAACATGCAATGTTGGGCCAGGAAATTGTCTATTTACAATCAGTATCTTCTTTGTGCCGCATAATCTTGTGTATGGAGCTTCTTTCACCTGCAAGAATAATTCCCAGCATCAGTAAATTCTGAACAGGTAAGGCAGGGTGCAGCCTGCAGGCATATCACCAAATATCGTTGCCATGGTTTTGCTCAATGGCATCGCACAATTTTTTTTTTTTTTTTTTTGGAAAACAAGGAACATAATTATAAAAAGCCGTCCGAGACTGTGCGAGTAAAAGTATTGTGGAATTCATCGGTAGATTAAAGAATTGATACATGGAGGATGTGTTTTGAAAATAAAAAATATATTTATATATTTTTGGATAAATACGCTTTAAAATATATTTATATTTAATGCAATGACAGTATATAAATTTATATATTATCGAAGAATTAAATGATATCACCTTATTAAAAATAAGGTTTTAATAAGGTGAAATCATCTGGTTCATTAAGAGTGAGTGTATATATATTTATTAGCAGTGCATCAAATATAAATTTATAAAAAAAATTATAAATGATTTTCTACTTATTTATAAAGTTTAAAAAATTCACCAATTATGTATGAAACAATAATCTTTTGAATGGTAAATCATCTAGCACTTTCATGACCATGAGCTTATTTATTAAGAAAGAATGTTTACCACGAACTTGTAACGAGCTAAAGCTTGGCAATGATAAACCCCAAAAAACAGAAGAAAAACGAAGATATGGAAACCAAAGGAGTTCATGCTGGACACCTCTTCTAAGAAATGAGAGTCTAAGGTCTTAAATACGCTAAATTAAATAAAGAGAAATTAGAAAAATGAGGTATAATTATAGAAGTTTGCAAAGGCAAAAATATTAGCTAGCATGCAATGGAGGTTGGAAGGTAGCCGTCAGCCATTCCTTGTTTTCTACTTTTTTTTTTCTGGCCAATGCTTGTTTCCTACTTGAATCATCATAATTCATAAAAAACACGACTGCGATATGATAAGGATTAGGTTGGAAAAAGCTTTAAAAAAGTTTGACTTGGAAATACATGTTTGAAAAAGTGAAAAAAATCTAATTTAAAAAACTTTTAAGTTTTCGACATTAAAATGTGTTTTATAAAATTAAAATGTAAAAATATATATATTTAAAATAATAAAAATTATTTTAAATTATTTTATCCAAAGCTTTTATTTTGTAAAAATTGACTCTTTTTCAAATTCGATAAATATTAATTGATTGTATATTTTATTATAATTTTATGATTTAGAGTATCATTTTTTATTTAATCCTTTTGAATTTCATATTCGAAATTACGATCAAATCAATTCATTAAAAAAAATCGATTTAATACATTTCTTATATACCCATAGCTTTCATTTGTTTATTTAACTTAGACAATTATGACTTTTAACTTTAAAAAGCTAAATTTGTTTACTCAATTATGCCAATAATAACGCCGAACGAGACCATAGCAATACTTCCTTGGTATATGCGTTTGAGAAATTAAGGTTTTATTCTTCTTATTTCGTTGTCTTGTAATATTTGGGGTTTATATTTTACGTTTTAATTCCACATGATAATTTAATTTTTTTTAATTGAGTTAGATTGTTTGACGGACAGATATAAAAAAAACAACACATGAAAAATAAAACTCTAGCATTATAAAAAAATTTATTTTTTGTATCTATTCTTTTTCTATTATTCGTTCGAATAAAGTATTTCAAAAGAAAATTTTATTTTAGTTAAAATCTAATATTCAATTGTTTTGTTTGGCTACAAAAATATATATTCCAAAAATTCAACATTTTACAGAAATTTCAAGAGAATATTGAGAGTTTATATTCCTCCTTAAGATTCCATCTAAGAAAATGATGATTTTTTTTTTTAAAAATTCCTTCAAATGTTCTTTACCTAACACGATCACCATTTAACTATCCATTCCAAATGATAGATAAAAGTTATAAGAAAGATTTTATAGAAAAGATGAAATTGAAATATGTTTTTTAATTTCCATGAAAGATTAATACAAACAAAGACAAAGGATGTGATGTTGATGGAGTACTGTTTTTATTTAAAAAATTATATAAAAAAAATCATAAGGGTAAAATTTTCATTATTGTAATTCACGAATCTTTAACTGATTAAAAAAATAGAAACTGCAGGAGACAATGTTGAAATTTTCAAAACTTTGTTTTTCATCTCTGTATTGCAACAACCTAAAAGCCTTAAAGCTATGTCATACTACAAAATTAAAAAAAAAAAAATTAGAGACGATCAATAATAGTCTTCAAATTATGAAAAATCATCTTTAAAAATTTTATGTACGAAAGAACCATCCTTAACGTAATCATCTAAGACTTTATTTCTGAAAAATTTTATAGAAAAATATGCATAAATTATCCTCAACGTTTGCCACTACTATCTTTTAAATGAACAAATATGCATGGCGATAATACTTTTAGGATATACTTAAAAATAATAAAAAAAATTCTAACTTAAAAAATAAATGGATATGTGATAAGTTAATCTCGTTTATAAAATTAAAAATATATACTATTAGTACATAAAAAAATAAATTCAATACCAAAATGAAGAAGAAAAACAAGTTTCAAATTTTCTACTTAGATTACCTTTGTTAAAGTTAAAGTTGCAGGCAGGATATAAGTTTGGATACATATTAGGTTTAATTTATCTTTTGATATATTGGCGCCATTAAAGATTTATGTTTTATGAGATTATGTTTTGTTTATAAATAAAACTACAATAGAAAAACTATTACATGCATTATTTCGTAGGATAATTTTAGTATTTTAAAATTTCTTGAAAGTTATGTGATAAACAGTAAATCAAACGATGTCGATTTTGGCTCCCTCCTCCAAATGTGAAAAAGAAAAGAAAGAAATTTAGAGCATATATATATATATATATATATAATGTCCTTTGCGTTGCACATGGGGATTGATTAAAAAACTAGACTGAACAAGTTAATCGTCCACTGAATCAAAAATTGATAATTTATATGAGTTAATAAATGTATTAAAATTAAATATTTATTAAATTGATAAAAAATTTACTTCAATCAAAAATCATAAAAACATAAAATTGAATTGATAAAAAAAGATTTATATGTATTTTATTTATTGCTTTTGAAATTTTTTTGATAATTAGTAAGATTCAAATTTTAAATTTTTTTATTTTATATTAAAAATCATACCTTATTTAATTAATTATTATTATATTTTGATATTCATTTAACATTAAATTTAATATTTAAATATTAAAAATATATAAATTAATCAATTTAATTAATTTAATAAAATATTAAAATTTTAATCTATTTAATTTTTAATCCAATTTTTTAACCTTCCAATGAAATTTAGCTTATAAATCTATCAGTGTTTTATATTGAAAATGGGATTTCTTTTGTTTTCGCCGAAATTTGGATTTTTTTAAATGAAGAAAATCCTTGCCGCCGCAAAATGCATGGAATTTAAAATGCAATTATAATTTGTAATCAATAAATTCCTAATTTGCATTTATTAATGAGGTGTCCTTATTATTGGCACTATTTTCATTAAATAAAAAATTGTTCTGACATATATATTATACCTACCGGCCTTTAAAAAATAATAAAAAAAAGGTATCGTGATATTTACTGCTAATTTAAAATAAATTAAATAGATTTGGATTACTTTGACCCAAGCTCAAAAATGTGACTTTCTTTGACAATCGGATCTCAACTCTAATATTATCCCTTGGTTCAGAAGAATAAGAGAAATAGAAAATAATTTATATTATTCTTTTGCACGATTAATCTGCACATCTATTGTATCTAAGATACGGGGAGAGATAAAACAGGCGAATTGAATTAAATTTAGATATAATTTATTTTACAGTTAGTAAGATAATTTTTTTTTATCGATGCGAAGCTGGTAAGATAATTTTATGTTGGAAAGAATTTAGGTAATTTTGAGTTTAAATTATTTTTATTTAAATTTGGAGCTTGAGTTTCGATCAAATTATTCTAGTTTTAGTTAATTTTTTATATAAATTGTTTAATTTTAAAGTTAAATCTTTCTAATTTTGAATTAATTTTTTTGAATTATTCGAATTTAAATAATTTTAAATAAAAATAGAATAATTCAAATTCAATTTGACTAAATTTAAATTATTTATCTTTTTGATAAAATCGAATTAGATCAAATTCAAACATATTGGACAAGTTTTTAAGTTGATTATTCATTTTTTTAGTCTATAACTACAAATTGCAGTGTTTATGGGCCAACTTAAGTCGGGTTTAAGTATGGTATTTTGATGTTATTTATGCTTGTTCAAGCTCAGTCCAGTCTAAAATATAAGCTTTAAATTTTGCCCAAGCCTATCCATATTTGTAAATAGGTAATCCAAGTCTGTTTAAGCCTAATCATATTATTTTTAAAATATATACTTTTATAAATTTAGTTTTAGTAATTTAATATTTTTCTTTTATTAAGTTTTAAAATATAAATAACTTAATATATTTTTTTAATGTTTGTACTATAATATTACATATATGCTTTCTTTATACGATAAAAATTACCTACTATATAAAAAAATAAAATTAATATATATTATATAATTGTAAAATGAATCGACTTGGGCTCAGACTTTGAAATTTGAAGTCAAGACTCAGCCTATTTTTAAACGGGTCTAAATTTTTTGCTTAAGCCCATTTTTTGAGCCTAACATTTCTGTCCAAATTCTCCTAAATATCTGAAAACCTTCAAACTTGATCAAGTAACTTCCCATAGACACCTCTAACTACAATCAACCTCTAGGGGTTTTCAGTTCTTCGTTTTGTTGTCACATGTGCTTTGCAAATGAATGATGGTTAGTAAAAGGAAAATTTCTTAAGATTTAGAGTTCACTTTGTGTTTTTTAATCCAATATAACTTTAGGAAAAGAAAAATTCAAAATCGATCAACTTTCACTTATATTATATATATCTTTGAAAAAAATTACTTTTATGTTTTGATTTCAAAGCAAGTTTCCTAATAGAAAAAGACAATATAAACAGAAGAAAATAATGATTGTTGATGTAACAATGAAGATTCCAAAAGTAAACCTACAAGAAGCTCGAAATTAGATTCTGGGAGGATATTTCGATGCTTAAGTCAGTAAAAAAATGTTGTGAATGAAGAAAAAAGAGAGAATAAAAGAATTCTATTAGCTCATACCTCATGAGTATTGATGTTACCTCTTTATATAAGCCTTGAAAGAAGCTCTACTCGATCAGGAACTTTAGGCAGGTAGAAGTTCCATGACAATCAAACTTATCTCACCAATGAGATTGAAGTTGTTCAAGTATCCTCCAATGCTTATCTCTTCAATGAGATCACACTTAGTGATAGAGTTGGTGAGGGGATATAACAATTACCCCCTAGGGATATGGTGGTCATAAAGTGACCATTCACAGACCAAAAATAATGTCTACTGAGAAAATGGTGATCTAAGAGGGTTTAGGTCACCTTAGCAATGTCGAAAGATTAATTTGGTAGGTCAAACGATTTTTTTGTTTGAAATTTGAATTTCATATCTGACAAGTGAATCAGTTCATTAAATGGGGTCGGCATACGATCCAAATGGGAGAAAGACATATGGCTTCATACTGCGAACCATACGAAACGATTTATAGAATGTAAAAAATACCCTTATAAATGGCCTTCGTATCATTTCACCATAAACCAGTGATAATTCAGAATTTTTTTTTTCGATTCACCTGTTCTACATTGGTCTTTAAGATTTCCAGCATAGTTTCTGGTGAAGGCTACATTTGGTGTATTGCCCATGCATCTATCACTATTTTGGGTAAAGGTTTTCTATTTTATTACCTTTTTGTAACTAAGTTTTTAATTTGTGTTGGGTTGGTTGTATGGTTTTACAGTAAACTTGACTCTTGTTCAAATTGATTGTAAAAAGAAAAAATTTATAAGTAAATAGTAAAAAGATTGTGAGGCAGTTGCTTGTGATGGAAAAAATGAATATCGATGAGAGCAGCAATCGACCATATATTGTGGTTGAAGATGAAGTTGATGCCTCAATGGAAGGGGGTAAAGCCCAAGGGACAGAACAATCATAAGAGGAAGATACAAGTGTAGGGTAGGGTCAGGGTTTTGCTAGTAGAGGCCAAGATGGAGAAGCCAAAGAAGTGCTAACTAGTACAGCATAAATAAACACCAATATAGCAAACGCATTTGAAAACGTGATCAATATGGCAACTGTGAGGGAAATATTAATAGAATGGGGATTTAACTTCAGGTGATTCGAGATATCGAACCTTATATTTAGGTAACCCGTTACTAGGATAAAAAAAATATCGTGCCTTTTATTTACATATCTTTAGAGGGGGTTCCATCTGCCATTTGAACCTTTCTTTTGCAAAGTGCTGAATTGGTAAAAATATCATCGAACTAGATGAAACTAAATGCGTGGGCAATGCTGATGACTTATTTCATCGTTTGTAAGGGAAAGGGCTAGGATCCATCAGTTAAGGTGACATAGCACTTGTTTTCTTTGAAAAAATAAGACAAATGTTAGTATTACTTACAGTGTGCCACTAAAAAAATAATTACTGATATTCCATCAAATGCCCACTTCATCAATGAATAGTTTTTCCTGCTGCAAAATTAGTCTAATACAGAGTGAGGCTTTCTAGTAGAGCGAAATTCATGCTTGCCTTTGAGGAATTTGAAAGTCGAGCTGAGTGTGGTTGAGTTAGAACATAAGGAATATTTTTGTTGTCGCCAATTTAGATGTAGGGAATACTTAACTCCAATAAAGATCCAAGAGCATTGCTTGGGTGTTAATCCTGCCAACTTGCCAGCGAAAAGTGATTGCCTTGTCAAACGTAGAAGTCAGAGACGCTTGGCAGCACATGGTAAGATTTATTATCTCTTATATGCACATATATGTCTTTTCCTTTAACTTAGTTTCTTTTGTAGAAACCCGATCTTCATCTAGATCACCCCATCATATAGCTGCAACTCTTGGATTACCCTAACACATGACTAGTGCTGCTGGATCACCTTTAGGTGAAAAGAAAATCACAAGCGATTCAAACATTGAGCATCGCTTGGTCTCATAAAGAAATGTAGAAACATCAAATGGGGCCTCTATTGCCGTGGCTATGGAGGGTACATATTGACAACATTTTCCTTTAAAAACTTAGTATTCCCTAACTTTAATTATTTATTGTTCTTTATAGGTATGGATCCTGCCACTTATGTTGCATTAGCCGCCTGCGAATCTAGTCGAGCAGCAGCTTCAAAAGCAAAAAGAAAAGGGAAAAGAAAATTTAGAGATAGCCAAGGTGAGCCGTTTACACCAAAAAAGGTTACTTTTGAGCTTTCAGTTATTCGTTCGATCGAAGCTAAGGTCATTTCTCTTGGCAGCTCCTCTACTGTAAGAGCCACTACTATTACAACTAGTTGGGTAAAGGTTTCTTCTATTGTTGAGGTATCTGCTGGTCCTATGCCCACGACTGCCTTGCCCCCCAAGCCTTCAATGTATTCAATGAGAGGGAGTGGATCCATTTTAAGGAGTATCAACTTATATCCCTATAGGAATAATCCTGAATTAAGCGCTGGGGTATTAAGCAATGGTGTGGTCACCTGTAGGTGGGGGAATAGAGTTGTTTTCCCATCAAGCATGAAATTCTTGGCAACAAAGAACCCAGCTACCAATGTTGAATCCATTTTGGTTTGCATAGTAGAAGAATGGGTTTGTTATTTAGTCATGATAACTTTTCTGTGTGTATTTATTTCTCACTTATGTACTTTACAGGCTTTGCATAGTTAAGTGGTCCTCACCCGTCAAATACAGGATATCTTAGCTGCACATGAGAATGTGCGAAAAGAAGCGATGATGAGCAGGGTTAAGGCTGGCATGCTTTAAAAAAAAGCTACAAGTTGACCTTAAAAAAAAAACTAAGGAAGAGACAACAAAGCTAAAAGCTGACTTTATGAAAATGAAGGTAAAGCTTGAATCAACGAACACTGAAATTGAAAAGTTATCGAAAGAATTAGAGGAGTCGTGATAGGCTTACACAATGTGTGATTCCGAACTAATGTCTCCCATGGCTAGAATTTTTAAGCTTGAGATACAATTGGCGAGCATAGAAGCCCACATTCAAAATGAACTTACTTCGCAAATAGATGCGCTCATTAACCAAATGCTAGTGTTTGGGAGTGAATATCAATAGAGCACCTTTTACGGAGTACAGCCTTTTTAAGGTCCATTAGATTTAAAAGATATTAAATTTTTGTAACTCGTTGCCCCTCCTCCAGATTTTGACGTGCTGATATCATCTCACTAACAAGTCGAAGAAATGTGATTTAAAGATTCAACATTTATTACTCTCATTCTGGAGGAGGAAATTGAATACAAGAGTCAGGCGAGGATGGGTACGAGGAAAGTGAGCAAGTAAATCTGGCTCTTTCTAGTTAAACTTTGATAAAATTTATAAAAATAAAACTTTTAAAAATTTTATAGAACTTGTAAAAATTTGTAATTCTTCATTGGAAATAAAAATTTCTTTACAAAGTTTGGCTATTTGATGTGATATTGGTGTTTTAAGTAGACTGTACAAAGTTTTATTGGGGTGTAATGTCTTTGTGTTGCCTTTGTTAGACTGTAAGAGGCCTTATTGCCTTTAGACCATGTGAGGTCTTTGTTTTTATTAGGCCAGAGAAGGTCTTTGTTTTTTTTTAGACTGTGTAAGGTTGTGTTGCATTTAGACCATGTGAGGTCTTTGATTTTTGTGGACCGTGTGAGTTCGTGTTGCATTTAGACTGTGTCACGTCTTTGTTTTTCTTAGACCATTTGAGGTCTTTGTTTAGGCTTATGTTAGCCTTTAATGGCTCAAGAAAATCGCAGGATAATCGTATGGTGAGTGGATATTTGTTTGCAAAATCTTTAAAATTTTATTACATGAAGTTCTTTGTACATAATATTTTTTGAGGTGGATAGCGTTCCACGTGTTAGGTAAATGCTTCCTTATCATGTCTATTAATTTGTAGGCTTCGAAACCTATCATTTTTGCAATTTGATAGGGTCTTTCCTAATTTGGGGATAACTTTTTCCATTCACTTGCTGGTCGACTCTTCTCGCAATTTCTTAGGACTAAATCACTGACTTGAAATTGTCTATGTTTCACTCTTTTATTGTAATATCTTGACACTTGGTGTGCTCTGACCGTCATTTGTGCTGTGAGATCTTCTCTACTTTCTTCAAGTAAGTTAAGATTTGCTTTCAAATGTAGCTCGTTAAGTACTGGATTGGTAATAGTTGTTTGGATGCTACAAACTTTGATTTTTGTAGGAATAACTACCTCGATACCATAGACCAAACTGAAAGGTGTGGCCCAAAATGCTTGACATTTAGTGGTTTTAATTGCCTATAGCATTCCGTGTCTCTTCTGCCCATGCCCCCTTTGCTTCATCTTACCTCTTTTTAAGTGGTTGAAGTATGTTTTTATTCATGGCTTCCACTTGTCCGTTGGATTGTGGGTGTGTGACTGAACTGTGTACCAAGTTTATGTGAAATCTTTCACAAAAATCTTTTACTTTATCAGCAGACAGCTGCTTTCCATTATCTGCTATGATAACATTAGGAATCTCGAATCGAAAGACAATGAATTTTTAGATAAAATTTTCCATGGTTTGAGTTGTTATTATGGCCATGGGCTTCGTTTCTGCCTATTTTGTAAAGCAATCACACTTGACGACCAAAATTTTTTTTTGCACGGTTGCTAGTGGGAAGTGACCTAATATGTTGATACCCCACATGCAGAAGGGCCAGGGGCTAAAAATTTGTTTGAGTGCCTCCGCAGGTTATCTGGGAATTTTAACAAATTGTTGGCACTTATCACACCATCGAACTAAATTAGTGGCATCTTTCCTCATTGTCGGCTAAAAAAACCCTTTCCTAAGAGCCTTCTGTGCTTATGCCCTTCCACTCAAATGATTTCCATAAACACCTTTATGGATTTCTCTTAATACATATTTCACTTCCTTTGGATCCAGGCACCTAAGTAGGGGGTAAGTAAAAGGCTTCTTATACAAAATATCATCAATGATTGAATACTTGGACGCCTTTTTTCTAGACATCTTTTCTTCAATACGGCCTCTGGTGCAATGTTCTCTTGCAAAAATGCCTTTATTTCTATCATCAAGTTCTTTTCGACACTTGTTTAGGGTATGCATAAGTCGATTCAAACCGATTTAACCGACTTAACCGATGAAATTTGATTAATTCGATTCGGTTAAGTCAGTTTGATGGTTATATTAGTTTTTTATATTGGTTTATTTGGTTAATTCGGTCGGTTATCGGTTAGTAAAATTATTAATCGAATTGATCGAATTAACCGAACTTTTAATATTTAATATTTAATATTTAATAATTATATATTTATATATATTAATAGCCCAATTAAACCCATTCCCAAACCAAATATACAACCATTAGCCCAAGATCTAATAAATCGATTTGACTGAACTAACCGACCAAACCGATCGAAATTTAGTCAGTTTGGTTAATCGGTTGTGGTTAAAAATGTTAGTCGGTTCGGTCGGTTCCTCTAGCTAAGTCAGTTAATTCGATTTAAAGTTTTTTGGACCAAACTGACCGAATACACAATCGTACGCTTGTATTTATTTCAAAAACATGTCGATCGTAAGTTAGTGATCTAAGAATTCTAAAAGGATTCTCCTTTTATAGTCGATCTGCAAACTGTTCTCTATTTTAGAAATAACGTCAGCTCTGCTATTTAGTCATGGGTATCCTCTCAAATGCAATGTAATCAAAAGTCTTGATGAACTAAAAGACCATTTGATGATATTTGGCTAAAGAATGGTAATTGACCTCATATTCTCTGTTGATTTGATTCGCCACTAAGTAGGAGTTGTATAAGCTTCCAAACAGGTGGCGCCCAGGTTTTTAGCTAGCTCGATCTCTACTATCAACATATCGTATTCTATGGCATTATTTGAAGTTGAGAATTGGAAGAACAAGGCGTAATGCCATTCCTGGCCACTGGAATCGACAAGGAAGACTCCAACTCCTGACTTTTCTATTTCTGATGATCCATCAGCATAAAGTTTCCACATGCCCTTCTTTTGGCTATCAAGTTTTTCACTTTCACTCTTTTATGGTGATTTCTTTTTAGCGATGTTTAAAGGTTCGGAGGGTTATGAAAAAGAGCATTCAGTGAAAAAGTTTGCTAAACTTATGCTTTGATTATCCTTATGGGGTTGTAGGTCAATCCAAACTCATTCAATTCTATGCTCCATCGACCATTCTATTAGTTGAGTCAACTTTCTGTAGCATATCTTTTATAAGATGATCCGTGAGTATAGTGATAAGATATGCCTGAAGTATTGTCGTAGTCTTTTGGCAGCTATAACAAGTGCATAAATGAGCTTTTCGATTTTTGTATAATTGACCTTTCTTACTTGAAGCGTCCTGCTGACATAGTAAACTAGTCGCTGAGTTCCTTCCTCTTCTGTTACCAAGACAGCTACCATTGTTTCATCAGACGCAGTCAGGTATACGAATAAGCATACACCAGGTTGAGGGCTTGCTAATAATGGTGGCGAGCATATATAACGTTTCAGTTCGTTGAATGCTGTTTGGCACTCTTTTGTCCACTTATACTAGGTAGCCACTCTTAGTAGCTTAAAAAAGGGAAGACATTTGCCAGATAGTTTCGAAAGAAATTGGTTAAGCTTAGTGACTCCTTTTGTCAATCATTGTACTTTCTTCATTGACTTGGGAGATGCCATCTTTAATATAGCTTTTATTTTTTCTAGATTTGCTTAAATTCCCTAAGAGAACACCATAAAGCCCAAGGGACAGAATAATCACATGAGGAAGATACAAGTGTAGGGTAGGGTCAGGGTTCTGCTAGTGGAGGCCAGGGTGGAGAAGGCGAAGAAGTGCTAACTAGTACAACATAAATAGACACTAGTATAGCAGACGCATTTGAAAAGGTGATCAACATGGCAACTGTGAGGGAAATATTAATAGAATAGGGATTTAACTTCAGGTGATTTGAGATATCGAACCTTATATTCAGGTAACCCATTACTAGGATCGAAAAAAATATCGTGCCTTTTTATTTACATATCTTTAAGGGGGTTCCATCTTTCATTTGAACTGTTCTTTTGCAAAGTGCTGAATTGGTAAAAAATATCATTAAACCAGCTGAAACCAAACGCGTGGGCAATGTTAATGACTTCTTTCATCATTTGTAAGGAAAAAGGTTGGGATCCATCAATTAAGGTGACATAGCACTTGTTTTCTTTGAAAAAAACAAGACAAGTGTTAGTATTATTTACAGTTTGCCACTAAAAAGATGATTACTGATATTTCATCAAATGCCCACTTCACCAATGAATAGTTTTTCCTAGTGCAAAATTAGTTTAATGCAAAGTGAGGTTTTCTAGTAGAGTGGAATTCACACTCGCTTATGATTAATTTGAAAGTCAAGTTGAGTGTGGTTGAGTTAGAACAGAAGAAATATTTCTGTTGTCGCCAATTTAGATATAGGGAATACTTAACTCCAATAAAGATCCAGGAGCATTGCCTAGGTGTTAATCCTACCAACTTACCAGCAGAAAGTGATTGCCTTGTCAAACGTAGAAGTTAGAGACGCTTGGCAGCATATGGTAAGATTTATTATCTCTTATATGCACATATATGTCTTTTCCTTTAACTAAGTTTCTTTTGTAGAACCCCGGTCTTCATCTAGATAGCCCCATCATATAGCTATGACTCATGGATTACCCCAACACATGACTAGTGCTGCTGGATCACCTTTAGGTGAAAAGGAAGTCATAAGCGGCTCAAACATCGAGCAGCGCTTGGTCTCAGAGAGAAATGTAGAAACATCAAATGAGGCCTCTATTGCTATGGCTATAGAGGGTACATATTGACAACATTTTTTTTAGAAACTTAGTATTCCCTAACTTTAATTGTTTATTTTTCTTTATAGATATGGATCCTGCCACTCGTGTTGCACTAGCCGCCCGTGAATCTAGTCGAGCAGTAGCTTCAAAAGCAAAAAAAAAAAAATGGGAAAAGAAAAGTTAGAGAAAGCCAAGGCGAGCCACCTGCACCAAAAAAGGTTGCTTTTGAGCTTTCAATTATTCGTTCGATCGAAGCTAAGGTCATTTCTCTTTGCAGCTCCTCTACTATAGAAGCCACTACTAGCACAATTAGTTGGGTAGAGGTTTCCTTTATTACTGAGGTATCTATTAGTCCTACGTCTACGGCTGCCTTACCTCAGTAAGAGAGAGTGGATCTACTTTAAGGAGTATCGACTTTTATCCCTGTAGGAACAATCTTGAATTAAGCGCTGGGATACTAAGCAATGGTATGGTCACCTGTAAGTGGGGGAATAGAGTTGTTTGCCCAATGGGCATGAAATTCTTGGCAACAAAGAACTCAGCTGCCAATGTTGAATCCACTCTGGTTTGCATAGTAGAATAATGGGTTTGTTATTCAGTCATGATAACTTTTTTGTGCGTATTTATTTCTAACTTAT
>JBBYHL010231208.1:0-25079 GCA_038381835.1 Adansonia madagascariensis
GTGGTGACTCCAAGCATTGGCCATTTTACGATGGTCATCCGAGACCAATAAGATGAGCGATTCATCTTACAGTCCCTTTCACTGTACCACAAATCGAGAATCTGTACATTCTTGTCCTTATCACATCACCCAAGAATAGTCTCAATCAAGAAGACATTTCCAAGTCAGGAAAATATTTTAAGTCGTATGCACTTATAGATCTACAAGGATCAACCCTGGGGTACATTGCGACACTAATCACTGGTTAAAACTAATTAATTGAGAATTTCAGCTAACATGTAATTAATTTTAGGCATGACTCTCATGATATCTCTAGTGGAGTCACCAAGTTGTCGTAACCTTTCAAATGTGAATTCAACATGCCAGACTTAAGCAAATAAATTTTATTTTCTCATACTAGGATAGGACTTAATTGTCGGACGAATCATATGTCTAACTTAACTCTAAATGGTCATGATGAAATAACCAAATAATTTGAAGTCGCCACTGATCTTATTTAGGCTAGGTGATTGGTTGCCTACTGGGGCTCGTATTTTAAGGATTATGAAACCTTTAAAAACAAGCCCCAAGTCTATGTTATGCCCGAGCTTGCATGAAAAAAGTTTAAGAGTTGGTTACAATCACGAGTAAGGATCGATCGCTCTCACAATGCTCGAAAATTAGTACCTCTTAAGAATGTGTTAACTAGAACTCAATTATGGTTGGTTTTAATTTTTTTATATTTAATTATAACTCTTATTTTTAACTCATATTATTTTTCTCATTTTAAGTAAATTGGATTTTTATATTTTTTTTGAAAATAAAAATATTTTACCCAAAAACTTAGAGGAATACGAAAGATTTATTTCTTGAAAAAATTAAAAATTTCGATTTACTTGTTTAAAGAGAATATTCCTTTGCATAAATTAATCAATCAGGTGACTTTCATATAGTGGAAGTGCACCTATGGACTATTTTAACTTAGGGATATTGCTTCAATTTTTTTAGATATCATATTATAATTAAGATATAAATATATTTAATTTAAAACAAATCATTATGAAAATGACCCAAACTACATACATGAAATTACTGAATGACCCTTTGATTATGGAAAATAATCTAATTATGGCGTGGTCCCTAAATCATAGAAAATAATTTAAATGCATGAAATTTGCATAATAATTCTTGAGCATGGAATATGACTTCAAAAATATCTCTAAAATTTATGAAATTTGCATGAAAGATCCTAGATCATTGAAGATGACCTAAATGACATCAAAATTTATGAAATTGCATTAAAGTCCTTAGATCATATAAATAAATGTCCCTAAGTCATAGAAAATAACTAAAATGACACAAAAGTTCATGAAATTGCACTAAAGTCCCTAGATCATGGAAAACGACCTAAATGACATGAAATGACATAAAAATACCTAAGTCATGGAAAATAACATAAAAAGCATGGAAGTTGCAAAATGGCTCCTAGTACGCATAGAATTATTATGGGAAAATTGCAAAATGGCTCCTAGTACGCATGGAATTATTGTGGGAAAATTGGAAAATGGTCCCTAAAAGTTTCTAACACTCCTATATATATATATCTATCTATACATCATTTGTCATAATAATCATACCAACATTGCATCATATATGATTTTACTTTTAAAATGCCTTATTAACATAAACATATATGGATTCACAAAGATACATGATAATTGCATCATAATCACAAGATATTCATGCGAGATCCATGAAAATGTGAATCATGACAATAATATATGTAGATGCCACAAAATGCATGCATCATACTCCTAATGAGACATAAATAACATAAGACTAAAGTTAACCAAAATATAAAAGAATACATAATGAAAACTTACATGAAACCAAAAAATCAACATAAAACATTTGGAAAAAGTTTTCTTCATGGAAACTTGTTTTTTCTTAGAACTTTTAACAAAATAACATTGGAGAATAATCAAATATAGTGATTTGAGATTATAGCTTAAGATTTGCCATAACTTAGTTCTTACAACATGGCACAAATCATGCCCCATGCACAGCTTATGATCATAAAGCTCACATAAAAGAGAGAAGAAGATGTAAAATAAAGATAAAAGTTGAGAGTGCCACAACAAGGCCAGGATATGAACCTGACTAGCTCGACTTAAAAAGCGGGTCTAACCCTCTTTCCTATATATATCTTATATACTATTCTTTATTTGTAGGGGCTATATCATTTTTATTTTTATTTTTATTTTTGTTGTGTCTAGGAACTAAGTTGTCAAGATGAATTACTCACTTGACTTAACCTTAAATAGTTATTACAAAATGACCATTTATCTTGGAGTCACCAGCAATCAATTTTAGCTAGTTGAGATTTATCACCTATCATAATTCATGTTTTGAGGGTTATGAAACCCTCGAAAACAAACTTGGAGGCCTATGTTAATGCCAAAGATCATATGAAAGGGTCCAGGAGTAAGATACAATCACAAGTAAGGATTGACCCTCTATGATGCCCAAAAATCAATACTATTTTAATTTAGAGACATTGCCTTAATTTTCAAAAGCTCTGATTTTATTTTATTGAAATAATAATAATAATAATAATAATAATAATAATAATAATAACAACAACTTGTCCTAAGAACTAGACTTGTTAAAGAGACCAACATGCCTCTTAAGGTACACTTGATGTAAAAGTATCCTGGTGACCTTAAAAGACTTGGTTCTGAGATAAATTCCTAAAATGTCCCTAAGGCCTACTTTCGACATGGAAGTATCCCTATAACCCTGTAGGATTCTTAAAATGTCTCTAAGGCCTACCTTTGACATGGAAGTATCCCTATAACCTTGCAGGACTTGATGACTTCATAGATAGATGAACCTATTCCTATTATACACATTCGATGTTAAAGTATCCCAGAGATCACATAGGACTTGGTTCTAATATAAAATATAAAAATGTCTTTAAGGTTACCTTCGACATAAAAGTATTCTGATAACCCTAAAGGACTTGATAATAATAGGGAATGATAATTTTACCCTAAATGGGTAACTTAGATACCAAATATGACTTCAAATGCAAAAATTACAACAAGTCCCTAAGCTTTTTAAAGTTAGGTTTTAGCCTAAAATGGCTAAAAATGCTAGAAATATTCCTAAAATATCCAAAATACCCTAAATTAGTAATTTAATTTTAGAAAAAACCCTTTTAACCCTAAAATGCTAGGTTTCACTAAATGGTCCCAAACTTTCCAACTTTGCAAAATAGTCTATACATAAAATAAAACATATAATAAAAAATTAAACATATCAAAATCAACATGAAAAATTTACCAAAAATCATAAGGATCATTCGGCCAAGCACTTTTGACCTTGGAATAATGCTTTTCACTTTTTACAAATAAATCATTAAATTTTTTTAAAATTGCAAAAAGGCCCCAAAAAGTTAGAAATGCATGAAACACATTCAAACATTTTAAAATATATGACAAACACCCTTAGAGGTCATAACATGAATTAGTCCAAGCTTGGATGGCCATGGAAAAATTTTTGCAATTTAGTCCCTATGTTTTCCATAATCATAAAATAACCTAAAAAATAAAAAACTTTTCAAATGAGTACTTATATTGTTTGGCCAACATAAGAAATACCCTCCCAAGGCCTTGAAATTTTGGAAGAAATATTTTTTAAGCCCCTACAAAGTTAAAATATAACAAAATAATACACAATATCACAAAATCAAGAAAAAAATTTAATCAAGAACCACCATGAAATTCAACCAACATGAATAACCATAAAAAACAATTCTTTTCATCACATCTTTTCATAGATATCAACATAAATATATGACCTAGTTTCAAATATACTAGAAATCATGGAAAATAATAAGCATATTAGCATACTTCATCAACATTCAACATCAAAACGTTAAGGAAAATAACACAAAAATATATACACATGAAAAATAACATCATTTCCATCAACAAACACAAGTTATCTTGATGAAATTCAATTTATTGCTAATAAAAATCAAATATAACAATTAAATCGACAAACTTTTATCATAGCTTTCATACTTGGCTTTTCACATGGATCAAAGTCCATGAGCTTAAGTAGTCACAAAACTCACTAAAAGGATGAAACAAGCTTGCAATGAAGAAAAATCAAGAGTTTTATAAGTAAAACTAACTTAAAAGCTTGGAAAACTCTAAAAATTCAAGAATTTTTTTTAGTGTTTTTTGCTTTGAAGGCCATCCTCTTCCCAGTGAACATCCTTCCCTTATTTAAAAGGGGAAGAATCTACTAAAAATGGCTAAAATCTACCTTTGCCGAGTGGCTTCTAGCCATATCTTGAATTTTTTTTTTTACTTTTTAGTTTTTTTTTATTTTGATAAGATTTAATTAATAAGTTTGCCATTTTGCATGATGACATCATGCATGACATCATTATTTAAAAACATGGAGGTGAGAAAAATCTAATTTGGATAACAACAAATTATATGGACTAAATTGTAACAAATTAAAAAATTTTAAATTGTAACAAATTAAAAAAATTATGTATTCAAGAAATAAAATTTTATATAAAAAATTTAATCAAAATAAGCTTTTTAGGCTTGTTAAAAAAAGGGGTTATTGAGGCTTGTTGGAAAATAATGGGCTTATTAGGCCCATTATGAAGATTAACGGGTTTTAAGGCTTATGAAATGGAAAAAAAATTTTGGCCCATTAAAAATAAAATTAATAAATTTTCCATACAAATATTTCAAAAGATATTTTGAGAAATTTTATGTACAAGGAAAAAGGCAATTTATAGTCCTAAGCTCATAAAATTTTACGAGAGAAAAGGACTTTATAGAAAAAAATTAATATCTAATGAATTGGAATTTCAAAAATCTATATTCCAGATATTTTTTAAAATATATGAAAATTTTTAGTGCTTGGCACTATGAAAAATTTTACAAAAAATTTTATAGATAAAGGAAAGTTCATATTTTGAAACTAAGAAATTCCAAAAATATGTTTAAATGTATAAAAATGAATTAAACTCAACATTTTATTCAAAATATTAATTTATGAAAATGATAAAGATGAAATCTTGTACAAATTTTATTAAAAAAATTTTGTGAGCATAACACTCATGGTATTGTGAAAATTCAAAATTAAGTATCAAAATTGAGAAGTTGACACCTCGTGTTACAAAATGCCAATATGTATTTTTTTCTCGAATATTTTTTATTTTTCAGGATAAGCATTGACATAAATACTACATAAATGTTGATAAAAGTATAAGATGGTTAATTCCTAAAATTTCACAAAAAATTCTTAAAAATCCCTAAAAATAAGAAATTTGACTATGGCATCATATGTAAAGATAAATTTTAAAATTCAAAAGGATAAAGTTAAAAATTAAATTTTTACCTTGATATTCATGTTTTTATCCAATCTTTATTCTTTACAAACCTTGAGATGGCAATTTTCTGCCACATGCATGAGTGGTTGATTAAATATGATCAAATAAGTCTTGAAAATACCTAATCCACCTGGAAAAATGCACTCACACCATTATTATCACCCAATTATCGATCTCAAATATTTTATTACTATTAAGGAAAGGGTCCAAACAAAATTAGATGTCTCAGTTGCCCTTCTTTGGTCATTGCTAAAGATCGAGAATAGGGCAAACACTGAATAAATATAATTTTGTTTAAGCCGTGACAAGCCCCTTTTTTAACCAACTATATTTTTTTAACCTAATCAATTACATTAGGCTTTCACATTGTAATGCTATTTCGATTGGGCCATGGCCAGTAGATACTCTTGGGCTTTTAATATTTTGATGCCAATTTTGTAGGGATGAAACTGTTAGCTGTTCTTGGGCTTTTCATTTTGGTGCCAATTTCATTAGTTTTCTATCAAATGAAGAGAACCTAGAAAGCCTCCATAAATCCTTCTGCTTTATCAAACAAAGTTACTTAAAGCCTTTTTCAACTACCTTTCATAAGATCGAATAAAAAAGTGGCTTTACATCATTAGTTCCAACTAAATGAAGTTGACCTAAAACCTTCATTATCTACCTTTCACAGGATCGAATGAAAAGGCCATTTTACTTTATTGGCTTTTAACCAAGTGAAGTTTAGAAATTTAAATCCTACTTCATCTACCTTTCATAGGATCGAATGAAGAGGATACGAAACTTAGATCCCACTTGACCTACTTTTCATAGGATTGAATGAAGAAGATGACAAACTTAAATACTACTTTACCTACCTTTAATCGGATCAAATTAAGAAGACATTTGAATACCAATGTGAGGCTAATAGTGCCTTATGAAAGCGAATAAAGAAAAGAAAGGTTAAAGCGATATGACCCTTATTCTAATTCAATAAGGGATGACCCCTTAGCAATGGAAATCCCCTCTTGTTCCAAAACCACTAGGCATCAAATAGATACGAGAGAAATGCCCTGAAAGTGGGAGTTCAGACTTGGCGAATGAGCTCTTCCCATGGGAGAAGAAAGCGGGGGCAAGCAAAATAACCATTCTGATGGTTGATAGTAGAACTCATCATCCTTGGCTGCTATGAAACATATCATTTCTTCGTATCGTACTCAACCTTGGGATTAATGTCCCACCCACCGCCATGCTATGAATGCTCCTAGTATGCCCGAGTGATCTAGAATTCAAGCTTATATGGAAGTGCTTCGATATGGTGGCAGAAAAGGGCCATAATTGGAGTACTCCTTGTTTAGTTAATAGATTGGATGGCTTCATTGGTGATTTATTAGGTCGATAATATCACAAAGGTTAATCTTGGCAAGATCTCATCAATCTAAACCTTATTGTCGCTAATTTTTTTTAATGGCTTGCTAATGAAGGTTTAAATTATTAAAAGGTGATTTCATGTATGCCTCATGAAATTTTTCTTCTAATTTCATTTCAGGAATCTAAGCATTACTTGATTTTTTTTCTTGAATTGTCACCAAATATTGATTTAGTGTTTATTAATTCAAAGACCCAACTTCATGCGACTAAAATAAGAGTAAACATTTATTGCTAAAAACACATTTTGATGCTCCCATTAAAATCATGAGAAATATCAAAGTTTATCAAAATTTTAGGATTTACAAAAACAATATCACCTTTTCCTTCTAACTAGGGAAACAATCTACTTGATCAAAAAAATATGAAATTTACAAAATAATTTCAACCATGAATTTTTAAATATCAAGGATAATGAACATGCTATCTTCATCATGAAATGTTTAGGCATTATCGTAGTAGATGATCACAATTTGGGTTATCTTTGGATGAGATAAGGAAATGAATTTAATGGCACTAATAGGGTGGCACTACTAAAATCTGATTAAAGAAATTGGTACAATAAGGTCGAGGATTATCAAAACCAAGTTTAGGCTAATATTCTGTTTATAAGAATTTTCTAAAAGCAAACAATCAAGTTGTAATATCCTTTTAATCCTTAAATACAATAGCTTGATAGGTGTTAAACTAATGCTAGCAAACACCAAGTCTCAAGGGATTAATTCAAAAGGCCTTTAGGAAGCACTAATTTATGAGGTTGGACATGAAAGTTCTGAAAAGATTATCTTGAATCAAATTTGGGCATTTAACTTAACCTTTTGTTCATGTCATGAAATTTCCAAAGGTTTGGGATCATTTTTGAATTAACATGGATGAGTTATTTTCCACTGATGGCTACCTTCGTCAATTTATGAGCAATTCCAAAGCCTTTAAGTTTGTTCTAGAATGCCCTTTTTGAGTATTCACCCTAGAACTTTATTTGTTTTTCTTCTTTTTCTTTTTCATTTTTTGATTGATTGCCTCATTATATTCTTAAGGACTCAAAACTCATCCAAAATGATGAATCTTTAAATAATTTCCTAGGAATAACTCAACAACTCAAATAGCTATGTTTAATCAAAATGGACTTTGAAAGTACGTAACATAGGCTATGGTTCAGGGTTTAATAAGAAAAAGGATAAATAGGCCTAAATCAAGTGTTTAAGGTTAACGAAATCAATGATCATTTTTTCTTTAAAAGAATTCTTATCTGGCATGTTTTCAAGGCAAAATACATCTTTATTTCTTCACCTTATTTTGCTTTTTCCTTTTTTTTTACTTCTTTTTATTTCTTTCTTCATCTTGTTTTCTTTATTCTCATTTTGAAGGAACTTGATAATTGAACTTTGAATGAATCTTCAATTTTGCTTTATGGCAACAGGCTTGTTCTTCTTGTAACTTTCAAAATTATTTGCCCCTTATGATCTTAAACCTTTTCTTCATTTGCCCTCTAGTATGAAGGGTGATACTTGATTAAGGTTTAACAAAAAAAGAAATCATCAAGCTTAAATGGGATTGCAAAGGGAATGATTTTCTATATTTGTGAAAGGATAAAGAAAGATGGCTATTTGTCATTTCAAACAAATCTATTTGAATTATCAAGCTTTTCACTAGGAAAGAGCATAGTTTTCTTTTTCAAATCATTTTGAATATATCAATAACATGATGTTGCACTCAATTTTCAAAACTTTTTCTTCTAACATTTAGGCTTAATGAATGCCCTTAGAATTATCAGCATTTTAGTCATAAATGCATCTTTGTTTTGATTTAGCCTTTAAGAAAGAAATAAAATTGGCATAGAAAAATCTTGAATTTCACATCTTATTTATCGAGTATTGGATTGAAATGGTTTTACACAAAGGAAAAGTTATTTTGGCTCATTTTTATTCTCATTGTTCCTAAATTAAGGATTTGGATGAGTGTCATGAAAGTTATGGTAAAAGGTTATCCAAATGCATTTAGAAGATCTTAGAATACCATTATTATTTTAACACATATCAAACTATCTATCCTAAGATTTTATTAGCATAACTTGTTTGTCCAACCATCAAAGAATCCAAAAACTAACATTTGGGTGTGAAAGGTCTATAGTTAAATTTCTAGGTCAATCATATAAATAGAGGTAAAAGACCCATTTGAGAGAATTCAATCTAATGGTGATCACCTATCAAAGAAAATTTTCAAAAGTTCTTATTAACCTAGATACTGGAAATCATGATTAATAAAATCCATGGCTTATGACAAAATGCACAATGACAAAATGCACAATGACAAAATGCATAATATTCATTCATTTCCTCTCAAAATTCACAGTTTCTAAAAAAATACAAAATTTTAAAGTTAAGATAGAAACTGCCCTTGAATGGCATCTACCATAAGGTTAATAACCGTAGGCCAATCATCTTTGATGGGCATCATTAACTCATTAATTTTTGTCAAACTGGCATCCTTGAGGGCCTGTACTTTGCTTTTCTTTTTAAGGAATCTTCTAAAGGGATTCATGTTTTCCTCTTAGAAGGACATGTTTTTTAGTTGTGAAAAGGACACAAGTTAAATAACCATTAGTAATCGATTTAGATATGACATCAGTCTGTGAAGATTATCCCAGTCTCTATCACCATAAGCCTTGGATATGCCACCAAAAATTTTAAAAATGTTTTAAAATGCTTTGGATTTCACCATCGAGGAGTTGTTTTGAAATAAACTTTTAAATGCTTCAAATATCACCATCAAAGACTTTGAAAACTCTTTTAAATGCTTTAAATATCACCATCGAAGACTATGAAAACTTTATGAAATGCTTTGAATAGCACTAACCAAAAACTATTGAAATGCTTTGAATTTCACCATCAAAGACTTTTTTTGAGATGAAAACTTTTAAATTCTTCGAATATCACCATCGAAGACCTTGAAAACTTTTTTAAATGCTTCAAATATCACCATCGAAGATTTTTTTTAAGATAAAAACTTTTAAGTTCTTCGAATATCACCATTGAAGATTTTTTTTAGATAAAAAACTTTTAAGTGCTTTGAATATCAACATCGAGGACTTTGAAAACTCTTTTAAATGCTTTGAATATCACCATTAAAGACTTTCTTTGAATGCTTCAAATATCACCGTCGAAGACTTTGAAAACTTTTTTAAATACTTTGAATATCACCATCAAAGACTTTTTTTTGAGATAAAAACTTTTAAATACTTCGAATATCACCATCGAATACTTTTTCTTGAGATAAAAACTTCTGAATGTTTCAAACATCAATATTGAAGACTTTTTTTTTTCAATATCAAATTTTTATTTCACTTTCTCTTTTCAATGGGTTAAGTCTTATTTTCACTTGGGGGCCTTCAATTTGAGAAACCCTTATTTCTTTCTATGACACCTTTTCAAGTTTTTCCAAATAATTATCTCATTAAAAAATGTATTTTGTTTAAAACTTCTGGGCTAAAAGTATGTAATGTTCAAGTTTTTGAAGACTAATGATCTCCTATTGGAAAATTTTTTGAATGATAATCTGTTTTTCCCAAAATGGGTTAAAACCCTTAAAAACTTTGGTTAACTTGAAAATTTCAAGGTGGATAGGATATATGCCCTATTTTCCTAGACACAAATGGATCAAGTCATATAAAGTATGCATTTTTTTGAAAAAATTAGACCAATTTCATCTTTCTTTTCCCTTAACCATTAGCCCTTCGATAGATACTAATTAGCCATGAAGGTTTCAAGATCAAAAAGTCAAGTTGGAAAGGGGATGGATTTCATTTTCAAAGTCGATCTCTGTAACTGAGGGCTGACAACCTAAAGTACTTAAGGATTTTGAGGTGTCCCTAAATTTCTTCAAAATTTCAAGAATTCCCACAAGTGATACAAGTGTTTTTTTCGTTTCGCTCTTTACCTACGAAATCATGATTTAAGAACTTTGAAAGTTACTTCCTAGAAGTACTAGGTCTTTAAAATGATCATGGTTTTATATGCAAGGGTACAACCACTAGTATTTTCAAAAATTTTCATTATCATAGTTTTGAAAATATTTGCTTTATGGGAAACATTCTTATTTTATTAAAGCACTTAATATATATGCTTCACAACATGATGTCAATTCAAAGACAAGGGATTTTCAAAATAAAGATTGGCTTTTTACATAGATGAGCCAGTAGCTGTATAAGGGTGATTCCTTTAATTTCTTGGATTCATATTTTCAAACTCTTTCCCCCTAACGATCATTATTTCCATCGATGGTTCCCTTTTTGCCTTGAATAAATTGGCAAAAGTATTAAGGTGATTCCCTTAATTTCCTAGATTCATATTTTCAAATCTTTTCCTTTAACGATCATTATTTCAACCAGTTTAAAAATTTATGCTTGCATCTCCTCTTACCTTTTCATCAATCTTTCCTGTGTTTTATAATGATTTGACCCCATCCTTTCTAGGTGTGCTAAAAATTCATCTCCGATGGTCATGACATTTGATTGTCTCAACACTTCTGATTTGAAATAAAATTCTTTTAAAAAACTCTTAAATTTGAGAAATTTTCATTTTTGACTGTAAGGATGAAATTAGTGTGATGTCAAAGAAAGGTTTGTAACAAAGTGATAACAAATAAATATATACAAAAGGCCTCTCATAAAAAAAAAGGCTGCCCCAAAAATGAAATTAAAGCATTATGGTCTTTTAAGGAAAAAAGGATCAATTTGATTATGGGTAGCACAATGCTCGTTCATCATTACCCTGTGTATGAAGGAAAAAAGGTTGGGAAAAGAAATTAAAAATTTATGCAAGAATAAGATTTTACCCCAAGTGGACCTTTTTGGGTGTTATGATGCTGTTGGGGTAGATAAAAAAGGTCTTGCCATTAGCAATGATGTGCGAACATCATCGAGTGAACTATACATCTAGACCATGTAGTTAAGGCCGTATAATAGCTTGCAAGGTAAAAAGAAGTAATCACATTATAAGTGACAATGTTCGTTCATCATCACTTAATACCTGAATTAAAATAATAGTAGCACCTTCTGAGGTGAAACAAAAATTTTACCATAAATGATGATGTTTAATCATTATTGCCTAATTTACATGCTCCAAACATAACATAAAAAAAGGAAAGGTAAAAAATGTTCCCTCATGTGTACCTAGCTTGATAACCTCTAAAATCATAACTAGGTGAGGCCTTTACAGTTCATTACATGAAGTTTGAGTTGGACATCTAAACAGGTTCTCAAATCGTTCCTTGAGTTAGGAATGAACTAACAAGGTACCCTAAACTATAACCATTGTAGGTTTTTATAAGAAAGGGTTTAATTCGACTGAGAGTATCTTTCATGCTTGTAACGAGGCTAACACCCATGGCAGGCATAAGAATTTACACCTGATAGGTTTATCACTGGCCTAAACAAAGGCTAACACTTTAAAAGGTGAAGCTACTTCACTCCTTCCTAAAATATTAGGTAACCTATGCCCCTTCCATGTACCTAGAGAAAATTTTAATGCATTACATATCCACAATGTGTTTAGGGAACAAACCTACCTTTTATGACTTGAATCTTATTTCTCATATCCCACCAGAGAGCCTAAGGAATATAAAAGGTCAAAACATCTTTCATACCCCACTAAAAAATTAGAGGAATATGAAAGTTTTTATTTTAATAATCAAAATATCTTACGTACCCCACCGAGGAGTTGGAGGAAATGTAGGGTTTTATTTTCACTAAATTTGAAAAATCTCAATTTTTATTTTGAAAAAGATATCTCATTATTAAAATAATCCGTAAAAGCCTTCTTAAATTTTAAGAGAAATCTTGAACTATTTTTATTTAGAGACATAGCCTTAATTTTCAAAAACTCTAATTTTATTTTATTAAAATATTAATAATAAAAATAAAAATTATCCTAAGACTCAAACTTGGTCAAAGAGACCAATATGTCCTTTAAAGTACACCTTTGACGTAAAAGTATCTTGGTGACCCTAAAAGACTTAGTTCTAAGATAAATTCCTAAAATGTCTATGGGCCTACCTTCGACATGGAAGTATCCTAATAACATTATAGGACTTGATGACTTCGTAAATGAACAAACGTATTCCTACTATGCACCTTTAATGTAAAAGTATCCCAGTGAACATATAGGACTTAGATATAATATAAATTACTAAAATATCCCTAAAATCTACCTTTGACATAAAAATATCTCGATAACCCTAAAAGATCGATAATAATATGAAATAACAATTTTACCCTAAATGAGTAACTTAGATATCAAAGATGACTTCAAATGCAAAAGTTGCAATTAAGTCACTGAACTTCCTAAAAATTATGTTTTAGTGCCAAAATGGCTAAAAATGCTAGAAATATTCCTAAAATGGCCAAAATACCCTAAATGGGTGGTTTAATATGGGAAAAGACCATTTTGACTGAAAATGTTAGGCCTCACTAAATGGTAACTAAACTTTTCTAACTTTGCAAAATAGTCCCCACATGAAATAAAACACAAAATCAAATATTAAACATTTTAAAATCAACACAGATAATTCACTAAAAATCATAAGGATCATTCGATCAAGCATTATCATCCTTAGAACAATGTTTTTCACTTCTTGCAAATAAGTCTCTAAACTTTTTAAAATAGCAAAAAGGCCCAAAAAAGTTAGAAATGCAGTAAACACATTCAAATGTGTTAAAGTATGTGGAAAACACCCTAAAGGTCTCAACATGAATTCGGCTAAGCTTAGATGCCCGTGGCAAAATTTTTGCAATTTAGTGCTTATGTTTTCCATAATCATAAAATGACCTAAAAAAAAAACTTCTCAAATAAATAGATATATGGTTTAGCCAACATGGGAAATACCCTTCCAAGGCCTTGAAATTTTGGGAAAATTATTTTTTAAGCCCTACAAGTTTAAAATGGAATAGAATAATACAAAATATTAGAAAATAAAGAAAAAAATTTCATGAAGAACCACCATTAAATTTGGCCAACATGAATAATCATCAAAAATAATTTTTTTTCATCACATATTTTCATGAATATCAACATAAATGTATGACCTATTTTCAAATATGCAATAAATCATGGAAAATAGTAAGCATATCAACATATTTCATCAATAATCAACATCAAACATCACAGAAAATAACACAAAATTATATACACATGAAAATAATATGATTTCCATTAACAAACATAAGTTATCTTGATGAAAATCAATTTATTGCCAATAAAAATCAAATATAATAATTAAATCAAGAAAATTTGATCATAGCTTTCATACTTGACCTTTCTACATGGATCAAAATCCATGAACTGACATAGTCATAAAGCTCACTAAAAAGATGAAACAGGCTTGAAATGAAGAAAAATTAAGAGTGTAAAAAGTAAAACTACTTTAATGTTTTGGAAAACTTGAAAATTTCAAGAGTTTTTTGGAGTTTTTTTTGCTATGGAGGCCAAACTTCTCCCAATGAACATCCTCTTTCTTATTTAGAAAGGGCCATAAGGGGTTGTAATATGCTATGGCTAAATGGCTTCTAGCCATTTCTTGAATTTTTTTTTTATTTTGATAGCATTTAATATATAAATTTTTCATTTTGCATGATGAAGTCATGCATAACATCATCATCTAGAAACATGAAGATGAAAAAGAATATAATTTGGATAAAAACAAATTATATGGACTAAATTGTAACAAATTAAAAATTATGCACTCAAGAGATACAATTTCACATAACAATTTTAATTAAAAATTAATTAAAATAAGCTTGTTGGGCTTGATAGAAAACAAAAATGGGCTCATTGGGGCTTATTAGAAAGTTAATGGGCTTACTAGGCCAATTAGGAAGATTAATGGGTTTTAAGGCCCATGAAATGGAAAAAAAATAAATTTTGGCCCATTAAAAATAAAATTAATAAATTTTTCATACAAAAGTTTTTAAAAAAATTAAGAAATTTTATGTATAAAACGGTAATTTACAACCCTAAACTTATAAAATTTTAAGGGAAAATTGATATCTAATGAATTAGAATTTCAAAAATCTATATTCAAGTTATTTTATTAAAATATATGAAAACTTTCAAAAGTTAAAATTTTTCCATGATATTCATTTTTTTCATCTGAGATTTATTCTCTACAATGCTTGAGATGGCAATTTTTCTATCACATGCATGAGCAGTCAATTAAATATAATCAAATAAGTCTTGAAAATGCCCAGTCCACCAAGAAAAGTCAGCCTCTACCGAGATGATTACCTAATTATCGATCTCAAATATTTTAAGACTATCAGTGAAGGGCCCAAACAAAATTAGATGTCTACAGAGAGAAAACAACCTTATATAGAAACTTAAAGCTATCACTCTTTTTTTTTTTCTGTTTTTCTATTTTTCTCTTTTTTTTTCTTTCTTTTCATTCTTTGGTTTTTGTTAGCTCAGAATTGAAGGATCCTCCTTAATGAACATCCTCATGGTGTTCTTAACCCTTCTTTTCCTGATCATCTTATCCCTATACATGTTCACCATATTTGGATAACTCAACCAAGCTTGCTTGCAAGCAATCTCTCTACATAGCTAGGTGGTTTGATCAAAGGTTGAAACCCTTCTAAATGGAGCATGATTTCAGCTGAGTTTGGTGGATAATCTTAGATGCATGCCTTTAAAGAGAACCCCTACCCAAATGGCTATATCTTGGCTCTATGTAAGAAAATTATTTTAACTTTAACTTAAAATAGTAATCCACTAAAATTCAGATGAATCAGACTCAAAATAGTAAAAAAAAAAAAAAACCAAACTAAATGCCATTTGGTTACCAAATATGATTAAAGCATTAATCTTATTTATCTTAGGCTTATTCACGCTTAATGGCTTAATCCATGCAAGGGTTTTCATGCCTATGTTTCGATGTAAAAATGCTTGTGGGAGATCTCCTGTATGGTTATGAAGTGATCTAAGGCCATTAAGAAGAGGAAATGTAAGAAAACTTAGTGAAAAAGCTTGATCGTGGTGAAAATTTTCATGCAGTATTGATACATTGGTGTCTATATCAATACAAGTGCTTCTAGAACCAAAAATTCATGAAAAGCACGATGGCCTTGTATTGATACAATGAATGCTTCAAGCTTGGAATGACCAAAACCTAATGATGTGTTAATATATTAATGAAATTTATCAATACATATTCATGAATTTCATGGAAATGACATTGTTTAAATCCTAAAGGTTTCCAATTGCTCAAGTTATTCCTTACATAATTCAAACCTTCCTCTTTTTTTTCCTTCTTGGCTTACAATCCCTCTTTATTTTTTTTCTTTATTATTAATTATTTTTGGCCTTTTAATTAAGTCTTGGGATGTTAGAAAATTGGTTACAGATGAGAAAGGTATGTATGTCTCACTTTGGTCCCAGATTGAGCTTTACTTACTTAGAAGTGGCCCAGACAAAATAAAGTGTCTATACATACAATCCTGATAAAAGGTTACAATGGTTAGCTTACAATCTCACTTACAAGTTACAATGGTTAGCTTACAATCCTGTTAACAAATTTTAGTAGTTAGCTATGGTTATGAGAACGAAAGTGTTAGTATGATCCTTCTCACTAGTTACCATAGTGATATAGGTAAAGATGAACTAATGGAAATTATGATATAATTATTTATGAAAGTGACATCATGATTTTAAAGATTGGAGTCTTGATTTACAAAAAAAAATTATTTGTGTAATCATTTTGTATTTAAAAATATGTCCTAAATTTATGAAATTATCTCTGCTTAGTTATGATTATGATGCTTTAATGATTTCTTAATTACTATGATATGCATGAACGATATTGATATTGTAAGTTATAAGAACTATACTTACTGAGCAATAGTTTTCTCACTTCCTCTTCCCTTTATAGATGATTAAGCAATAAGGTTGTTCTAAAACTAAGAAAAGCTAGGCATGGGGATATTTTCATGAGAACCAGTAGGGATATTTACATATTGTATTGATACAAATAGGGATATTTCAAATTTTTGAGTCATTGGAGCATTGTATTGATACATAAGGTATCGATACATTCAGGCAAAATTATGAATTTTCCTATGTCTTTCATCTTAGAGCACTTGGAACTACGTCCTTTAATGCCACATCTTTACATTTCTCTTTAATATGATCCATAAGCATTCTTAACCTCCTCGAAAAACCTTTTTTGCTGGGCATTGCCCCCTTTTATAACTATACCCTAAATTGTTAAAAATTAGCATGAACAAAAAAAGGTGTCTATAGCTGCCTCTCTTTGACCGTTGCTGAGAATCAGCAATAAGGCAAAAACAAATAGACACTATTTTGATCGGGTGGAATGATGTTCCCTAAAACACTTACAAAGAAATAAATTTTAATTAATACTTCACTGTGAAAAGTGTGGTGTATTTGCAGCAATCCTGATAAAAGTTTAGGTGAATTTTGTAGGGTTTGCCTTCCCTACAGCTAGGTTTTTTAAGGCTCGGCCCCCTTAGATAGGTACAGAGTAATGTGGACTTTGATGTAGGTATTCCCAACTTGTGCGGGTTTTGACATAGACTTGGGTACCACCAGCTTGTGAGGGTCTTGACTTAGGTGCCACTTACTTATGGGCTTCAAAAAGGTGCCACTAACTTGTGAGCTTTAAAAAGGATGTCACTGACTTGTGGGCTTTGAATAAAGTGCCACCAAGTTATAGGCTTTGAATAAGATTCCATTGACCTATGGGCTTTGAATAGGGTGCCACTAACTTGTGGACTTTGAAAAGGGTTTCACTGACTTACGGACTTTGAAAAGGGTGCCACTGACTTGAGGGCTTCAAAAAGGTCTTTGAATAAGGTGCCACTGACTTGTAGGCTTTAAAAAGGATGCCACTAACTTATGGGCTTTGAATAGGGTGCCACTAACTTGTGAGCTTTGAAGAGGGTGCCACTAAATTATGGGCTTTGAAAAGGGTATCATTATCTTATGGGCTTTGAAGAGGGTGCCACTAACTTGTGGGCTTCGAAAAGGTGCCACTAACTTATGGGCTTCAAAAATGGTGCCACTGACTGTGTAAGCTTTAAATAGGGTGCCACATTCTTGTGGGCTTTTAAAAAAGTGCCACTAACTTGTGGGCTTCAGAAAAGGTGCCATTGACTTGTAGGCTTTCAAAAGGTGCCACTGGCTTATAGGCTTTGAAAAGGGTGCCACTAATTTGTAGGCTTTGAAAAAAGTGCCACTGACTTGTGGGCTTTAAAAAGGGTGCCACTGACTTGTGAGCCTTGGAAAAGATTTTGACAATGTTTTTTCTATAAAACTTCTAATACAAGTTTTTCTTAACAAAAGTTTATGACAAAATTTTTCAATAAAAAGGTTTTGGCACTAGTTTTTGACAAAATTCTTGACAAAGCTTTTAACGACTATTCTCGACAAAAGTTTTTAATAGTAGTTTTTGGACAATAATTTCTTGACATTGCCTCTTTGACAATAGTTTCTTGATAAAAAGGGTTTTAACATAAGGTGATGAGAAGAAAAAAACCTTTTTGAATGACACTTGGTTTGCGAAGCTTTAGAGTACTTACTAGGAATTCCTTGGAGGTTTAGTAAACCTGACTTAAAGTGATATTGTAAAAATGATGATGTATGATGGTAATGTGAGTGCATAATATGAAATGCTATCATGGTTGCATGATGTGAAGTCTAATACGGGAGATAGCCATAGTTTTTTGCAAGTCATCCAGACTCTAATAGGGATTATGATCCATCCTGGTTCAACTAGGGATTGGAATTTTCCTAATTCCACTAGGGATTGTAGGTTGTCCCAGTTCTACTGGGGATACGACATAAAATCTATCACAGGAGTTAGCCATTGTAAATTATCTTGGCTCTATTAGGGATGTGATGTTTTAATAGTCGAGTTATTCATCTATTTTCAAGAATTTGGATCATGGCATTTCCTAATTTGGGAGGCTCAATCATTTTCTTGATAACTGAAAGGCATTGTTAATAATTTGGTGACTGTTTGACTAACTAGGTTCATGTCTCTGCTTTCAATAAGATTCAGATAAAATACACAGATCGATTTTTGGTTAGCTTGAAATGGTTCTCCTTGAGATGTGGCTTATTAAAGCAAGAAATTGTTTGGTGTATGGTCATGTCAAATGGGTGTTTGGATGCAAGAAGTTCATGATCTTAATGATCAGGGTACAAGCAGAGTTCTCTATGCTTTTTTTTTTCCTTTCAATGTAATATCGAGATGTCCTGATGCATATTTCAGTTAATTTATCAAACATTATCAATAAAATGACAAGTGCAATGTGAATTGTACAGGGGTTAAAGGAAACAAGGCAATATTTATTCATGGCAACAAAAGAGATACAACTTGGTATACTATTTGACAAACAAGTGATAAGGTAGCTAGCAGGATGATCTTTTAGGCGAAAGATGCCTTTGATAATCATGACATGGATGTTCTTTAGGTGCTTTTTAGGATCTTTCTCGAACAATGAATGTGACTAGCATAAGCTGATCTTCAAAAGATCCTTAGGATTGCTATGCATTATCATGTAGGTGCTCTTGGTTCATGCCCCATCAGAATTGATTTTCTCAAGTCACCCTTTTAGTTTTTTTAACCATCGTCGGGTTGGCTGCCTAAATGCCCTTTCCAGATTTTCATTTAGACCCTTTTTTTTGTTTTCTTTTTTTTTTTAATTTTTTTGTTTTTTTAAAGACCTTTTTTAAGTTTTGCCCTTTACATGTAATATTTCTTAACAAAATTTGAGTTGACTGGGTTGGGTAAGGCATTGCCATCCATTTCTGACAAGATTAGGGCCTCTCCAGAGAAGGCTTGCTTTATGACATACAGTCCTTCCCAATTAGGGTTCCACTTACCCCGTGCATCTTTGTGAATTGGAAGGATCTTCTTCAACACCAATTCACCTTGGTGAAATTGTTATGGGCGCATCTTTTTGTCATAGGCTCAGATCATGTGCCTTTGATAGATTTAACCATGGCAGATGGCTTTCATGCATTTTTTTTATGAAATTAAGCTGGTCGTATATGTTCTTGACCCATTCAGCCTTTTCAAGTTTGGTTTTCATTAAGACTCTGAGAAAAGGGATCTCGACTTTGATAGGCAATACAGCTTTTATCTCATAGACAAAAGAGAATAAGGTAGCACTCATGGAAGTATGAACTGAGGTTCAATAGGCATTAAATGCAAAGAATAGCCTCTTATGCCAGTCTTCGTAAGTCTCAACCATTTTCTCAACTATGCTTTTGATGTTTTTATTGGCTGCCTCAACTGCTCTATTCATCTTTGGGTGGTAAAGGATAGAATTATGATTTTGGATCATGAACTAAAAATAAACCACTTGCATCATTTTATTGTTTAAGTTTCTTGCATTGTCTATGATGATTTAGTTCAGGATGCCATTTCTACAGATGATGTCATGCTTGACAAACTTATAGACAGTCAATCTAGTGACATTGGCATACGAGGTAGCCTCCACCCATTTAGTGAAATAGTCGATTGCTAATAAGATTAAGCGAAGCCCATTGGAAGCTTTAGGAGTGACTAGCCCGATCACATCCATACCCCACATGGAGAAGGGCCACGAGGCTGTCATAACGTGAAGTAGCATTAAAGAGACATTGATCTTGTCTGCATAGGTTTGACACTTATGGCATTTTTGGGCATAATTGGTGCAGTCTCTCTCGAGGGTCAACCAATAATAACCCACTCTCATGATTTGCTTGGTCATCTGATGTCCATTAGCATATGTGCTGTAAATCCCTTCATGAACTTCTTCTAGGATTCTTTTAACTTTAGGAGTGTCAATGCATCTGAGCAATACTTGATCATGACTCTTCTTGTATAAGAATTTTCCATCGAGAACAAATCCTATAGCCAGCATCTTGATAGTCCTTTTATCAGTCTCGGTTGCATGTTTGGGATATTGTTGATCCTTGATGTAACGAAGGATGTCAGAGTACCATGGTAGGCCATCTTTCTTTTTTTTGACACCATGACAATGAATAGAAGTTGTATAGATGCTTATTTGGATGGGAGCAATGTCTGGTTCTTGGTTGACTTTAAACATGGATGACAAAGTAGCTAAAGCATTAGCTATTGGTTTTATTCTCGAGGTAACTATCAAAAATTGATATTATCAAATTCTTTCTTGAGTTCTCCTATCAGCTTCCTATACTGCATCAGCTTAACATCGTGAGTTTGCCATTCCCTTTTTCAATTGGTAGATAAATAGGGCTGAATCACTAAACACTTGCAATGTCTTGACATTCCTCTCGATGGCAACTTGAAGCCCTATGACATAAGCTTCATATTCTGCAATATTATTTATACAGTCAAAATTTAGCCTTTCTATGAATGGGTAATGACTTCCGTCAGGTGACATTAATATTGCCCTAATTCTATGTCATAGAGTATTTGATGCTCCATCAAAATACATATTCTAGGATTGATCTTGGTTGGAGGCATCTTCATCTTCATAAATGCAAATTAGATCTTTATTTGGGAAGTCAAAATTTAAGGGTTCATAGTCATCTACCACTCAACTTGCTAAAGAGTCATCTATCACACTACCCTTGATGGCCTTTTGACTGACATAGGCAATGTTGTATTTAGAAAGCAGGACTTGCCATCTAACTAGCCTTCCTGATAGTGTAGGGGCTTCGCATAGATACTTGATAGATCAAGCCTTGCAATCAACCATGTGGTGTGATACAACATGTACTACCTGAGTCTCTTGGCTATCTACGCCGAAGCACAGCATAACTTTTCGACTGCGGAGTAGTGGCACTCATATTCCATGAACTTTTTGCTTAAGTAGTAGATTGCTTGTTCCTTCTTTCCTGGCTCATCATGTTGCCCTAATACACAACCTATAGATTTGTCAAAAATTACCAAGTAAAGGATTAAAGGTCGACTAGGCACTAGTGGTATCAACACTGGCAGGCTTCACAGATAATTTTTAACTTTATCAAAGGCTTCTTGACATGCTTCATTCCACTCTCCTGGATTTTATGTGTGAAAGAGCCAAAAGATAGGGTTGTATTTGTCAGTGAACTAGCATATGAATCTAGCAATGTAGTTTAGTCTCCCCAAAAAACTTCTCACTTCTTTTTAGGTTTGAGGCAGTGGCATATCTTGACCGGCTTTGACTTTGTCTGGGTCAACTTCAATCCCTTTTTTGCTGACTATAAAGCCTAGAAGCTTACCCAAAGTGACTTCGAAGGTACACTTGGCAGGATTCAATTTGAGTTAAAATTTTTGTAACTGTTCAAAAAGTTTTTGAAGGTCTGTGACATGCTCACCCTCTTTTGTTGACTTGGCAATCATGTTTTCCACATAGACCTCAATTTCTTTATGCATCATGTCATGGAACAGGACCACTAAGGCTTGTTTATATATTATCCTAGCATTTTTGAGTTTGAAGGGCATAACATTATAGGAAAATGTCCCCTACATGGTTACAAAAGTTATTTTCTCCATGACTTAGGGCACCATCTTGATCTAGTTGTAGCCCAAGAATCCATCCATGAAGGAGAAAAGAGAATTCTTGGTTGTGTTGTCTACCAAAGTGTCAATATAAGGTAGTGGAAAGTTATCCTTGGGGCTAGCTCAATTCATATCTCGATAATCAATGCACATTCCTACTTTGCCATCTTTCTTTGGGACTAGGACTATATTGGCAACCCATTTTGGATATTTGGCTACTTCAATAAACCCTACATCAAATTGCTTCTTAACTTTCTTTTTAATTTTGAGGAGCATTTTGGGCTTCATCCTCTTTAAGTTTTACCGGATTGGTTTGCAACCATGCTTGATGGGAAGCTTATGGACCATTATATTAGTGTCTAGTCCTAGCATGTCTTGATATAACCAAGCAAATATATCCCGATATTCCTAGAATAGGTCTATCAGCTTGGTCCTAGTTGTCGACTTTATTAAGGTTTTGATTTTAACCTTCTTTCAATCCTTTTGAATACCCAGATTTATAACTTCTGTTAGGTCTTCATGAGGCATGATCAACTTCTTCTCTTGCTCTACTAATCTTAAAAGGTCGGTGGTATGGAGCTCTCTTCAAAATCTTTTTCAGGATCAACTTTATTATTGTAAATTAACTATTCGAAATTGATCTTTAGCAACCCATTAGACACATCCATATCACTGTTGTCAGAACACCTGAAAGGGTGAGGAAATAAACATTGCAAAAGGCACACACACAATCAAGGGATTTGGATAAAAATGTAGATAAAAGAGCAATAGAGATAAAAGGGTTGAAAAACAATATAAACACACAACATAGAATGATATATGCAAAAGTCATTTCATTGATAATGTTTAACAAAAGTATCCATTACATGGGACACCCACCCACCTTTGGGAGAGGGTAGGTATGTTTTCTTTTCTTAACATCACATAAAAAGGATAGTAAAAGTGCAGGGGTTCCCATCATGACCCCATCATCAAAATCAAGTCTTAGTGGAAGGACAAGCATTTTTATGGCTCGATATCTTAGAGATAAAGGTTATGAAGTGCTTTATTTAAGATGACCAAGATATCTTTAGCTTTTTGCTCTTTTGGTCGGTTTGGATCGATTCATCCTCTTGAAAAAAATATCTCATGGAGAGATAGGAACATTATTGGCTTTGATTCCTCTTCTCGACCCAATGATCAAGTCACCCTCTAGTTGCAGATCATTTTTTCTCATTGTTTTCTTGACTGCACATTAGCCTTGAATCTTAAGCCTCTTTTGTTGACTTGGGTGATGACCTGTAGAGCTCAGGCCATCCCTTGCAGATTCTTGCGTCACTCTTTTCCAGCATAGAAACCTTTGCCAATGGTCATTTTTAAACTCGAGTGGGTACTCTTTGACAGATGGGGTTCAACTATTGGCAATCTTTCTCTATAAATATTGCATTAATGAACTCGAAGGATTGGAAAGATGACTCTGATGCATCTTTATTAGGCTTTATGTAGATCTCTTCAGTGAAAGCAGTGGTGATCATTTTTTCTTTAGCCCCAATGGTGACTACTTTGTCATCTATCATAAATTTAAGCTTCTGATGAAGAGAGGATAGGACAGCCCCAATGGAGTGTATCCATGGCCTTTCTAATAGGTAATTGTAAGATGGGTTAGTGTCTAAACTTGAAAGTCAACTTCATATGTACATAGGCTATCTAGAGCTAGATTATGATATTTTCAATTACTCCATGACACGTTCCATCAAAAGCTCAGACTATGGTGTGGCTAGTCTTGATGTTGGACTGATCGACAGGGAGTTTGCTTAAGGTAGTCATGGGCATGACATTAAGGCTGACCCATTATCTATGAGTACTTTGGGCAAAATGCATCCCTTCTAATAGGTAGTGATATATAGAGCTTTATAATGACCAGGATCTCATATCGATGAAGGAGATATAATTATCAACCGTGATGTTGTTCACTAGCCAATCCAATTTGTCTAGGGAGATGTCCGGTGGCATAAATGCTTCATTTAACACCTTCAGTAATGCATTTTGTGAACCTCTGAATTAAGGAGCAGAGATAGCACAAAAATCTTGGCAGGTTGTTTGCTTAACTGGTCCATGACGTAGTATTCATTGTGCTTGATGAACTTGAGGAACTCTGTGGCTTCTCTTTCATTCACTTTTTTTTTTAACTTTCTTAGGCTCGAAATTCTTTGCTTGGGCTTGAGTGGTATCAGTGCTTGAAGATGCATTAACTTTCTATTTTTCTTGAGCTAGGGGAGCGTAACACTTATCGCTACAGGTTAGATGACTAACTTTTAATAGTTCCATTGTAGCAGTTGCAGGAGTTATTTCTTTGATCATCACTACCTGATTCTCGTAATTCCATGGGACAGCTTGGTAGATCCTATATAGGAATAGTTTAAGTACCTTCACAACTAACTTTAATGTAGGTGTCAAAAAACTAACCTTGAGAGTTGACTTGCCATAAAGAATGAGGGGTCAATTTTTCTCGTAAAGCGGTTGCGTGGTTTCTTCCTCCATCATGTTGATAGATTCATTAGCAGGTGTGGTTTCATGATAGAATTCTATTTAGCCTTCATTCATCATTCTTTGAACCATGGACCTATACTTTTTGCATTTTTTTAGGGTATGACCTACAACTATATGGAAGTTAAAGAAGTTATCGGGATTGTTTTTTAATTTTTCTATTGCGTTGAGCAATCTGACCTGAATCAATGCCTGCCAGACCAAGAACATTGACATCCTT
>JBBYHL010231533.1:0-26616 GCA_038381835.1 Adansonia madagascariensis
AAAATGTTATAATTAATTCAAAAGTCTAAATTCGTAATTTGACAAGGGTTTTGATCCTTTTTTTCGATACAAAGAAACGAACTAAAATCGAGTTTTTGATCACTAGTGGATGAGTCAAAAATGCTTGGACCATAAAAAATTAGTTCGGTTGCTAAAAAAATTAGCCCGGACAAAATAAGGTGTCTACAATTATTCGTAATACCTTTTGGAAAATTTTGGTTAATATCTGAGTTGAAAATATTTCAAGTTCGAGCCATATCGTGTACGTTAGGTGCATAATATCTCGTGACACTTTATCTTTTTTGTTGGAACCTTAGTGTGGTATACATGGCAGCAATTCATTGCTACAATTTACTATAATTTTCAGAGGTTCATTGGGAGAAAAGACAACAATAATTTAGTTGAACTATGATGGCTTATGATAGCCATGAATGGCGTAAACTCCTGCTAGGACTAGGACTCCTAGTTTTGCATCACTTTTTCAAGAAATTATGGAAGTTTAATCCAACAAGGATTCTTGGTATTTGAGGTCTGATATGATTAGATCAAGATAATCCAAAATTAAAAAAAAAAAATTGCTAAATAGTTAGCAAAGTTAGCACAAAATCAAGCACCTCACAAGAGGTTTAATTCCATAGAACTCCTAGTTATCATGAGACACCTATTATCCAATTGTAATAATTTAATAACATGTTTAAGACATGGATTGGATAATGTAATAAGCATGCAACTTAATCCTATTAAATTATTTAATTAGACAATATTTAATTTAAATGATAATCATAATTTGATTAATATTAGAATAAAAGTTAATCATGTAAGAAAATTATTTTCTTACTTAAAGTAAATGTGGATCTATGGCTAAAACTTTGAAAAATTGAAGCTACTTTCCTAAATGGTTTAGGAAATATTACAAGCTAAATGGTTTGTCCAAATTAAAATAAAGTTATCTAAAAGTTAGATGATGTCTTAATCAAGACAAACAATTTAAAAGTTAAGTAATGTCCAATTTAAGACAACTTCTTGAAAGTTAGGAATTTAATTAAAAAAGTTACTATTAAATTGATAAATCATCTCAAATTGTTTGAAAAGGTTTATGCAAATGACATATAAGATCACCAAGTGTTGTTCGCTATGCTTATCTAATTGTATGTTTATAATATGATTATACTAGAATGAGGATGATTATGGACTAGACCTTAGATGGTTAAATTTTTTTCTTTTGGTAGTTAATTTCTAATATGGTGTGCAAAGCCTACATTTTCTTTTAATTATTGGTTGTAAATTCTCTTCTCACCTAACACCCTTGGAATGTAACTCAAGGTTTCTTACAATGATATGTAATAGTCACATAAGCCTTGCAAATTTAGGATTAGGATGAAGATTAGTGTTCATGTAAATCCAAGAGAGATGGTGAAAGGAAATCTTAGGCTTATGCATATCGCTATAAGCGTATAAAATTAATTAGAATTAAATGAAGTAACACTCGGATTTCCTGAAGATCTTTAGGAAGAGATGTACATGTGATCATACTACAATTTAAAACATAGATCTATGAGAAATCGTTCTTGCATAAAGACTTATAACTCTAAGCACATTGATCCTTATATGATGCATAATAGGTTGATTACTACAATCTTTTCTTGAGCCCAAAAGTAGTTCAAATCTGTTGCCTTTAATAATGATCCATACATATGCCTATTGGAGCCTTCATAAGGTCTGGTGATTCTTTGGTGCTAGCCAAAAGGCTTCTCAAGCCTCAGCCAAAAGATATATTTAGCCCATTGGTACAGATCTGATATGATCAAAAATGATTCCCTTACCTATTGCACCAAAGAAAAGGAGAAACAACTTCGTAAAGGAGTATATATTTTTTGCAAATGTAAATAAATGGATCCAAAAATCATAATTTTTTATTCTAGTTGACTTCTTTAGGATAGAAAACTAATTTTCTATCTTTTGTTGTGATCAAAAACACTTTTTGACCAGCTGAATGCAAAGCAGAACAATTAAGCTTAGGGAAGCAAGGATTTCAGGATTTGGCTTATTTCACAACTTTTATGAAAATTAATCTCTCAATACAGAAAAAATTTTTTCTATCTTTGTTGTGTCAAGGGCAATTCAAGAACACTAAAAAAAGCTTGAAAGCATAAAGAGAGCTTAGGGATGACAAATGTTGCTTCATACCTCATTAAAAAAAATTAAAGGATGATGCCTATGGTTTCTTTGTATTCTTTATCAACCAAAAAGCCTTAATAATGTATTTAAATACACCTTGGGTTAGGTTAGGCATGATTAATAAGCTAGTCTCACCCATCCTCAAGATTGGACCCACTTTAATGGTAACTAGAAGTCTAATTAGAACTATTTTAATTAACTTGTCCACGATTGGGCTTGATAATTAGGGTTTTGGCCCAACCTCTTAGTTTACATGTTAAAAATTTTAATTCATAATTAAATTTTCTAACCCAAGTAAAATAATTTTACTTCATGTAAATAATATTAAATAATTAATTATTTAATTTTCCAAATACAATTATTTGGCTTTATTTAACAATAGCCTTAAAATCATGTATAAAAGTAGACATTATCTTTATAAGATATTATTATCTTTATTGCCATATTAAGGCATCACTAATTAGATTTCATAAACCTAATTTATGTCTTAAATTATTCTAAATTAAATTTATTCAACTAAGTCTTTCTTATTATATCTTTTATTTAATTAAGTCAAACTTAATTGAATCCCAATTTTAGTCTAATAGATCATTTTATTATATGTGACCCATTAAGCTTGCATCATAACAATAATAAACATAGTTACTTTATTAAGTGTATTTATATCTATAGACCAGGATTGCCGTCTAGCAAGGCATTATGGCCACCTGGTACACAGGAAGGTTCAATATGACTTCTTAGGAAATCTTTCTATAACCAACCTCTAATTCACCAGATCTCCTAGAAAGTCCATGTGCTTGGTACAATGTCAACTCATGTATCAGTCCATATTAGTTCTTAAAGCTTTTGGTTAACTTACGAATTTAGAGAAACAATTTCTCTTAAATTCATCATGCATTGGCCAATGACTTTATCAAGTTAACTAAAGCCAAGAACAAATGAGATTTGTTTTCGATGTTACTTGGAGTGGTGAATCCTTTTTGGATCACTTATGCATTTTTGTACAGTTCATGCCACACCCAGGACCACCTTACCATAAGCATCAATCTATTGTGGACTCATCCACCTTCGATGGTTCATGCCATACCTAAAAACCACCGTAACATAAGCATCCATCTATTACTTTTTTATGATGAAATCAATGCATGGCACTTTCCATACAAGATGACCTACTATCATAAGTCTGAGGACTAATATACATAACTAGCACATGAGAACATAGTCTATAGACACTTGAGTGACTTATACCAAATAAAGTTCTCATATGAGCCATGTTCAGTGAACTTGTTTCCATAAAACAATCACACATATGCTATCCCTAGTATCTCAATATTTCAACTTCTATAAGATCCAAGAGTTGACTGCATCAAATGCATAGAGGCTTAGCATATATTAGTCTCTGTGCATTGTCAATTCCTTATCTTGACAATACAATGATGAGGAACATTTTTTGAAATATGAGTTTAATGCATAAGGATCTTTTCATTGTAACTTATTACTAACTTTGCAAAGCCATTGTGTTTCATGGGCTTCATCTAATTAATGTTTGTATGAGTGTCAATTATGCCATTAACATGAAGGAAAACCTTGAATCACTAATTAAAGTGATTAGTTTATATTATTAACTATTATATGCCTCATCCAATCTAGTTGGCTCTAGGGCATATACTAACATCTCCCACTTATGTTAAGCCAATTGTAGCACATCCAATGATGAACTCTTTCAATTTGTAATTATGTCTGAAGTTGGATAGAGCTTTAGTATTATTGTCAAAAAATGTTTCAGTTACGTTCATGACAATCTCATTATCAAAGTCACAACTATTCTGATCATAATGAGATATAGACTCTAATCATATGGCTCAGTTGTTATTTTAACAATTATTATGAATGTTTTTTACCTTGTAAACTAATGACCTAAATGTAACTACTTTTGTGAGCCTTAACAAAAGGGTTTATTTACAACCTTTAGGGTATAAACATACAATCTTCTTTAGTTTGGACAATTTCCAAATTGCATTTTTAATATCATGGCTATTTATCACTAAGTCAAATTATGATCTTTAACTTTTAAAGAATCATAAATGCCTCTGACTAAGTCCAACATGCGTAGGTTTAAAAAGAATTGGATTTGAAAATTATTTTTGAATCTTGTAAGTTATTGGCCATTAGTATTCTCAATACTATTGCAAGTTGTATGTTTGAGAATAATGTGACCATAAGACAAAACAAATTCTATGATTAATGATTTATTTAATAAGGACTAAATCTAAGCATGGCATCAAATGATAGCAATCATCCTTAATTGGCATCTAAATGCTAGAACACACATCTCATGTTTACAAATAAATCAAGATTATGTTTCAAAAGCATTAATTTAGAAAGCAAGCTTTGATCAATATGAAGGTTGCCATTACCTATGGTTAATCTCCAGTACTCCTTTCATTTAGGCCTTACAATAAGTCATGCATATTTATGATCAAACTTCTAGGTATTATTTACCAAGAGAAGTGAATTAACCTCAGTGTTTATCTAATATTGAAAGTTCTATAAGTTTTCTAATTTTGTTCATATCAAAGTTTTGCTAGCTCTCCATAATGTTTGAATATTCCTTTATCATTTCCTTTGTCTTTCTTCAAAAGAAAGTATATGGATAGCACATCGATCATGATGCAACTAAAGTGCTCAAGACTTTGAAATACATCCTATCACATAAGGCTTGATTAGCTACCTATTAACATCTTGCTTAGGAATAATTCCTTAAGGATGTCAAACCTCTCATTATGATTATCCTTATAGAACAATTTTTTAAGGCTTCAGATGATGTCACGAGCTTAAATAGCTACTTACTCCTTTCAAAGTTCAGGCATCATACTATATATTATCACAATATGGCTTGATCAAGGCCATCAATATGAACTTGATAGACTGTCCTTGACCTAATAGGCTACTCTTAGATATGCCATTTAATATGGGACTAGTCAATGGAGTTTTGGCCCATTAAGCTTAATAGCATCACATTTGCTACTTAATGATAGACTATAGTCATGTTGTGTTTATATCCAATATGAACCAAAATATTTTATAGTTAATAATTTGCAATTTTAATCATTAAGTAAGGTTTTACAGCTTTAATGAATGTCCTCATTGTTTTATCGACATTATAGTCCCTAACTATAAGATGAAAAGTGCAACATTTGAATCTTCTCAATGAGCTAGGCACCCTTTTAACCTTTACTCAACCTTGAGTGACTTAATAAATCATGTAAAAGCTAATCAAGTAATTAACTTCGTTTACAAATTGTATCTCTATGCACCTTTTAGTTCAGTTAGGTGGTAACTAAATTGCATTATATGCACTGTACCCAACCATTGCCCCTAAAGTCATTTGTTTAAATGTGACATATCTGAACCAAATAGCAATGAGCGGCTCAACAAATTCCTCACGGTCGAAACTCAAACCTCTTGTTATGAATGACGAAAGGCGTCTAATCATGGTTAGGTATGGACTCAATAATTTATGAAGGATTTTTATCATTTATCTAAGGTTTCATTGCTTTATATTATTAGCATGCTTATCATTTGTTCAATCATATATCACATATATCTAAATTCAAAAATAAATCTAATACATGTAATCTACTAGGATGATTGTGAACTTGATATATCTGGTTTTCTTGAGCCATTAGGAAACTAATTGGTCAAATTCTTAGTGATATCATAGAAGCTCTTTCCATGTATTATTGATTATCTCATTGGTCATTTCTTCTTGGCACCATCTTCTTTAAATCTTGGATTTAAATAAATTCTAATCTTAACCTAAATCTAGATCGACAAGTCCTATGTAACTATTACATATCATTGTAAGATACCTCAAATTACATTCGAGGAGAGTTAGGTAAGAAAAAACATTACAACCTACAATTGAAACAAAAGGCAGCATTCGCAAACCCTATTTATAAAATAAATACCAAAAGAAAAATTCAGCCATCCACCACCTAGTTATGCAAGGTCTAGTCCATTATCATCCTTATGCTAACATAATCATATTATAAGCATGGCACATAATAAACATAGCCCATATCACTTGCTGATCTTGTGTATCATTTGCATAAACCTCTTTAAACAATTTAAGATGATTTATCAAATTAATTAGTAATTTTGGTTCTTTAATTAAATCATTTTTAATTAAATTCCTAAGTTTTAGGAAACTCATCTTAAATTGCTTATTACTTAAATTTTAGGTTATTTGTCTTAATTAGGATGTTATCTAACTTTTAGATAACTTTGTCTTGATTGGGACCAGCCATTTTAGAAAACTTGTTTTCCAAAAAAAAAAAAACATTTTAAGACATTATAGTGGACATTAACTAACTTTTATGTTGTTTGTCTTAATTAAGGCATTATCTAAACTTTGTCTTAACTTGGACAAGCCATTTAATATGTAATATTTCTTAAACCAGTATTTTCCAATTTTTTCAAAGTCTTATAATTGATCCATATTTAATTTAATTAAGAAAACAACTTTCTTTCATGATTAACATTTATTCTAATCACATTAGAACAAATCTTAATCAAATTAGGATTAATCATTTAAATTAAATATATTTTTCAATTTAAACAATTTAATTGAATTTTAATCATTAAGCACAAGCAAAAAAACAATAACACTTTTGGAAGTATCAAACAAATGTTACACATATGTAGCAATAATAAGACTTATTCATTCTTTTGGTGTTTCTCATTAAGTAAAAGCTAATTATCAATCCAATCTAATATTAATTGGATACCTGAACACTCAGAGACTTTAATCAGTCTGTATACAAAGTATCTTCCAACCCTTCTAGAACCATTCATTAGTTAATTAAACATTCCCATTATCAATCTAATTTAAGACTCCTTTAGGGAGGGGCTACCATATCAAGATTTACTAATTCCCTTCCACTACTCTAGTTTTTCCTTGAATCCTAGACATTAGGATTTTGAGTATTTTGTTGATCAGGTGAGACTTGGATTTAAATTGGGGAATAAGGGATTTGTAGTCCCCTGCCTTACCGCTCAGCCCACGCTTACTATTTATCCAATTCATATCTTAAATAATTTAAGAAAATTAATAAAATTGAATAATTAGGTTTTTGAGGACAAGTAAGAGTTTTAATGGAACTCATCCTCTTAAGTAGTCCTAGTGCAACTAGGAGTCTACTTCATGCATGGCTATCTTAGCATCTTAATTCAACTAAATACTGTTGTCTTCCTCCCATTAAACCTCTACAAAAACAACAAATTTGCGACAACATATTACTATCATGGATGCCGTACCAAGGTCACAAGAAGAAAGACAATGTGGCTAATCAACATATGCACCATATGAACTCGATATAGCCCAAAATTGAAACATTTTCAACTCAAATTTTAATCTAATTTTCCCATCAAGTATTGCTTTTCATGATAGTTTCAAGGTGGAGAAACAAGGAAAAAGTCACACTAACAACACCATCAATACACCAAAATAGAGCCATTCTAAAAATAATCAATGCCAAAGCATTGGCAGATAACTCTAGTATATATTTAATTAGAAAAAACATATTTTAAACTAATTAATATTTGTAATAAACATGGATTAACATCCTGGTAATTAAAAATTAAAAAAAGACAATTTATTTAATTTTTAATTTAAGAAACAAATTAAAATAACATCAAAACAACCCAAAAAGGTTAAAACATGTTAGGATTTAATCCAAATTAATTCAAACAATTTTAATAAATTATTTAAACAGTTTTAAACATGATTAAGGCCCATGCTGTCAATATTTAAAAAAATTAAAGAAAAGTAATTTTTCAAGAATTTCACCAAAATCAAAAAATTACTAAATTAACTCATAAATTAACTAAATTAATTATCATAAAAAACCAGTATGCTAGACCACATATAACTTATAAAAATTAGGCTCAGATGCTACTTAGAGGAAATCTTGGGCTTATGCATATCGATATAAGCATACAAATTTAATCAAAATTAAACACGCAGTAGAATAAAACAAAAAAACAATCAGATTTCTTTAGGATATTTAGGAAGAGACGTACTTGTGATCAGACTATAATTTAAAACATAGATCTATTAGAAATTATATCTGCTTAGAGACTCATAACTTTAAGTGTGCCAATCCCTACACGAACTCATTATGGGTTGATTACTGTGATCTTTTCTTGAGATCAAAAGTAGTCCAAGTGTTCTGCCGCTAACGGTGATCCACACAGATGCCTATTGGAACCTTCATAAGGTCCAATGATTCCCTGATGCTAGTCAGAAGGCTTTTTAAGCTTTAACCAAAAGATATCATATTAATATGTACAAATCCAATGTGATTCGAAAACTTTTCCCTTACCTATTACATTAAAAAAAAGGATTAACAACTTTATAGGAAAGTAGTTATTTTTCATAGATGCCAATAAATGGATCCAAAAATGACAAATTTTTATTCCAATTGATTCCATTAGGATGGAAAATTGATTTTTTATGTTTCGATGTAATCAAAAACACTTTCTGACCACCTGGAACCCAAATCAGCATAATCATGCTTAAGAAAATAGGGATTTTAGGATGTGGCCAATTTCATAACTTTTGTGAAAAATTAAACTCTCAATGCTAGAAAACTATAATTCTATCATTGTTAGGTCAGGAACGAGTAAAGAACACACAAAAAAGCATAAAAGCACAAAGAGAGCTTGAGGAAGACAAAGGTTACACCATATCTCATTAAGGTAAATATTAGGATGGTGCCTAGGGTTTCCCTGTGTTCCTTATCAGCCAAAAAGCCTAAATAATGTATTTAAATATACTTTAGGTTAAGTTAGGCTCGACTAATGGGCTAGTCTGACCCATCCTTAATGTTGGCACTTGTAGACACCTAATTTCATCAGGGTCTTTTTTTGTAGTAGTCTAGTTATCTAAGACTAGGAGTATAGTTATTGCCCTCATAGGTGTTGACCTTCACTACGTAGTTTACACATTTTTGTCACTTATTCTATCCCACATAAGTGGCTATATTGGCACGTGACAAAAAAGTGCCATTTGAAGACCAATCTCGGATAAAAAAGATGAATATTCAAGAGAAAAATTAGTTTTCAAATATTCTCTTGATAATTTTGAAAATCATTTTTGTAGATAATGTCATGGTCAAATTTCCCATTTTTATGCCTTTTTGAGATGTTTCGTCAAACTCAAAAAGTTGATCATCGTATATTTTTACCAACACCTTTGTAGTATTTATGCCGATATACATTCCAAAAATAAAAAATATCCAAGAAAAATTATATATTGGCATTTTATTCTGCAAGGTGTCAAGTTGTCAATTTTGTCAATTATTTTTTAATTTCTCACGATATCAAGAGTATTTTGCTTGCAAATTTTTATGGTAAAGAATTGTTCTGGACTTCAAATTTTCATCTTTACTATTTTTTTAAAATTGATATTTCAGATAATATGTTGTATTTAATTTATTTTATAAGTTTCAACATATTCTTTAAAATTTTTCTCAGTTTCAAAACATGAGCCTTTCTTTATTTGTAAAATTTTTTATAAAATTTTCTCAAGTTTTAGACTTCAAAATTCTTTAAATATTCGTATTAAATTACCATAATAATAGTTTTGAAGAATTCCCATCCATTTTGAAGATGTTTCTTGTCTCCAAAATATGTAGTTTTTTACTCCATAATATTTTTTGATTGAATTTTTTTGAGTTTATAAATTTTAAAATTCTAAAAATATTCTTATTAAATTCATACTAAATTAGTTTTTAAAAATTCAATTTGTTTTATGAACTTTGAATTTTTCATATATGTATCAATTTTCTTCGATAAGGATTTTTCTCGTATAATTTTACAAGTTTTGAATTTCCAATCAAGATTTTTTCATTATTTAATTTTCAAGTTTTTTATGATTATTATTTTTATTTTTAATTTTAATAATAATTATTATTATTTTTATTTTATTTTATTTTGAATTTTTCTACTAGTTTCCAAAATCTAATTGGTTTCCAACTTTTCCCTTAACCAATTTAGTTGGATTCTAATTACTTGTTAGGTGAGATTATCTAGATGACAATCATTGGCTTTTCAATTAAATGCATCTCATCTTTCAATGAAAATAAAAAGTAAAAAAAATTAAAATTGATTAAAAAATTTTAATGAATTTTGGCTAAGGTGATTTTTTCATCCTCTTGGCCGTATAAGGGGAAAGATTCTTCATTTTAAGGGATTTGGCTTTCAAAAAGAAAAAACACAAAAAAGACTAAGTTATTTTCAAGTTATAAAGCTTTTTAAAATACATTTTCTTCTAGAAAAACTTTAGTTTTTGTTAATTTCATTCATTTTTCTTCTTAACATTGAGCTAAAATCATGCTTAACCTCATGGATTTTCATCCATGTTGAAAGGCTAAGCTTGATGGCTATGAGCTATTTTCTTTTATTTGTTTGCTATGTTTGTTTTTTTTAATATATAATACCTTTTTTATTTCTCATTAAGTTTGTTTTCATGATGTTAATTTTTGTGTTAGATGTTATATTTATCATATATACGATCATATGTATGTTATTTTCCTTGGTATTTTCTTGTTGACATATTAGAACATGTTTATATGAGCTTTTGCAGAATTTATTATATGATGATGTTATTTGTGTTTGATGAAGCTTGAATATGTGGCTATGGAGTTGAAAAATTTTCTTGGTGGACTACTTAGTGTTCGCCAAAACTTGTGCATATGTATATGATGGTTTTTTTATTTTTGTGGCTATTTGGTAAATATAAAAAGATTACGAAATAATTTGTAAATAAATAAATAAGTAAAATAATAATTTCTTGTCATTCCATGCTTGGTCAAAACTCACTATACCTTTTGGAGTGTATTCTTTGCATTTTATCAAGTAGAAATACATTTTTGTATTTTTGGGGTCTTTTTATAATTTTAAAAGGTTTAGGCACTTCTATGTAAACATTAAAAAATTTATTCTAGGGCAAAAGAAAGTGGTCAAACCCTGTTTGTCAATTATGGATGTGATTTTTATGATTATTTTAATTTATTTTATGTTTATTTTATGTTTTAATAATGTAAAAACTAATTTGTAAATTTAAAAAAGTTTAGGGGCTATTAGGAAAATCTAGCATTTTAGGTCAAAATGGTAATCTCCAACATAAAATCATCTATTTAAAGTATTTTGAAATATTTTTAACATTCCATTGGTCCTTCGATGGGGTGTAGAAAATATTAAAACCTTTCGTATTCTTTTAGTTCTTCGTTAGGGTACAAGATGCAATTTTAAAAAATTTAGGGTCTTAAGTGCATTTTTTGTATTTTAGGTTACCTTGGATATCCAAACTAACTATTTATGGTAAAAATCATCATTTTTTTACCTTTATCGAGTCTTTTAAGGCTGCCCAGTTACTTTCACATCAAAGGTATAACTTAGGGCACTTTAGTAATTTTTTCTAGAATCAAGTCCTAGGTAGTCACCAGGATGTTTCTATGCCCAAGGTGTGAATTTAGGATAGGTTTACCCTTTAATGATCATTTTTTGCATCCTTGAGGATTATTGGGATACTTTCTTGTCGAAGGAATACCTTAAAGGCATTTTGGTAATTTCTTTAGAACCAATTTTAATGTAGTCACCTAGATGCTTTTATGCCAAAGGTGTGTATTTAGGATAGATTCATCCTTTTATGATATTTTTGTTTTTTAGGGTTACTGAGATACTTTTATATTGAAGGTATACTTTAAGGGCATTTTAGTAATTTTGCATTATAACAAAATCCTATGTGATTACTAGGATACTTTCATGTCAAAGATCCACATTAGGAAAAGGTTCATCATTTTAGACTATTTCTTGGTCTTAGGATACTCTATTAATATTTTCAATAAAATCGAAACTTTTTTTAGAAAATTAAGGCAATGTCTCTAAATTAAATTAATACATGAAATTTCTCCAAGTATATAAGAGGGGTTTTACATATTATTTTAATAACAAGATATCCTTTTCAAAGTAAAAAATTGAGATTTTTTATAAACTTTGGAAAAATAAAACCTTTCAAATTCCTTCAATCCTCCAGTGGGTGCGAAAGATATATTGATTTTCTAAAACCTTTTATGTTCCTTTGTTTCTCCAGTAGGGTATAAAAAAGAATGATAAAAAGCTATTGTGTTCCATTGATCCTCCGGTGAGGTGTATAAGAGATTTTGATTTTTAAAAATTTCAAAAAATCAAAATTTTATGACATGGAATAATAAATTGGTTCCATAAAATATTATTTTTGGGATTACAATAAAATGCCATATATTGAAACCATATACAAATTAAAATTCAAGTGAACATGTAATTAATAAGGTACCGATTTGTGGGCATCACGAGAGAGTTAATCCTCACTTATTATTGTAAGCAACTCCCAGACCCTTTTATATGATCTCTGATATGATTATGGACCTTAAAGTTGGCATTCTAGGGTTTCATAACCCTCAAAATATGAACTTTTATAGGTGACCAATCTCACCTAACTTAGATAGATTGGGGCGACTCCAAATAAATTTTTGTTTTGTAATGACCATTTAGGGTTAAGTTAAGTGAACGATTCATTTTAACCATCTAGACCCTGGAAATAAGAAAATATTAACAATGACATGGCCTATAAAAATAAGAGAATATAAAATTGTGATATATCAATAAATATATGAATAAGGGCTTTTAAAGTCAAGCTTGGTTAGGATTCATATCCAGGTTACATTGCGAAAACGTGGTGACTCCACTGGGGATAGTTTAGAAAGTCAGGTTAAATGTCATTACATGTTAATTAAATTTTAATTAATTCAGTTTCAATTGGGATTTAATTTTAAATTCCCTTTTTTAAAGAAAATTTTTTTTTCATTATATTAATATTTATTTTGCATTGATCCTTTTGTGTCTTTTTATCTTTTAGGGATTAGGATAGTGGGTTTTATTTTTAATGTTGTGCCATAAAAAGGTATATTTGTCCCTTCGCACTCACTGTGCACATGTATAGAAGTTTCCCCTCCTTCAGATATGGAGGGGGCATACATATCCAATATTTTAGGAGGGGCTAAAATAGCTCTGCCTTTTGAGGTGTTAGCCTCTGTCTAGGCTAGCAAAAAGCCTATTGGGTGTAGGTTCTTATGTCCACCCGAGGTTTTAGTCTGGTTATGGGAATTAAAGACACGCCAACTCAAATTAAACCTATTCCAAACATAAATTGCGATGGATAAGGATAAGGTACCTAGTTAATCGTTTCCGGGCTTAAGAATTAGTGGTCTGACCTAAACTACATATAGTGAACCATACTAACCTTCTAGTCAAAACCATGCCTAATTTTAGGTGTCACCAAAATTTAGGACACATGAATGGACAAAGCTATCTCTTTCTCTTTATTTTCATATTTTTATTTGTTTGGATAATTTTAATATTTTATTTAAATAATTTATGATTTTTATTGCTTTAAAATTTATTTGTTTGATTAATTTTGATACTTTATTTGAATAATTTATGATTGTCATTGTTTCAAAATTTTATTTGAATTTAATATCTCTTAAAGATACTAACTTGCTTTCTTTTTCCGTCTTGGTGCATTTTTTCTTTCCTCATATGAATATAGGAACACTTACTTTAAAAGGAATTTGACTTAGATTAATTTTCATCAAACTTTATAGTCGAACCAATACATGTAGTGATTATTTCCAAGGAATTTAAAAAGGTTTCTTTGTGAGTCAGAATTCAATTAGAAAAAAGATAGGGACTGTATATTGAGGGGTTTTGTGCTAGAGTTACCATAGATCAAACATTTAGACCTCTGACAAAATAATTTGAAAGAGTTAGCCAACATATGGGATTAGTGGGGAATGTAACGTATACTCGATTTATAAAAAAGTATGGAAAGATTTCTCTCTTGCTCAAAATGCACATGGATGAATATTAGTCAAGGTTGTGATCGAGTTTTGGGATTTGTTATTCTAATGTTTCTCGTTCAATCAGCATGACATCGATTTCAAAGCTGGCCAACATAGTATAGAATAGAGAGGGAGCACCAGTTTTATTTCATGTTTGCTTTTATATAAATATATCCAAATGTGATTTGACACTAAGAAAGCTTTGGATACATTCGCTCTTGCTATAAACAGGTTGTTTTTCTTCCTAAGAGTGTTAGGCCATGTAGAGAGAGTAGTAGTGTATATATTTGACCGGTTGAAAAGGAACATGCACTTAGCTTAAGCAATTCTAGTTGAGATGATTTGAGCACTTAATGCATGCCGAAATAAGGGTCTAGAAAGATTCTTTGAAAGTGCTTTGTTATTATATATATGGGCTTAAAGTTATTTTTGAGTCGAAAGAGCAGAGAAAGTCAAATCCCACTTCTCACATTCTGTCCCACTTTAGGAATTCATCACAAAAGAATGGCCCAAGTTCGAAACTAAGAACCAATAGGTTGAAATGCTACAAAACTTGGCTTCTATTGATATAACCTAGAAGGCGCTTGGTTTTCACCAAAATGCTTTGTTTATCGGTATGGTAATTTGCTTTATGTGCTTTTATTTGGCATATAAGGCACAATATGTTATGCGCCATTATTGGCTCGAAGGTAATATGGGTCACAACAGTTCATCTCCATGACTTCAAATTTAGCTAGTGTGGACCTAGAACATTAAGCTAAAGATCATAGAGTTACTTCAAATAAATGTTTTACATTAGAGGAATAGTCATGTGTTAAGGTTACAAGCATACATGGATAAGACTATTCTAAGGTATGATGCTTGGATGAGAGCCTAGGGCTATAACATAATTATTCCTAACTTAAATAAGATTGTTCCTCGATTATCTATCTAACCAAAGCTATTATTTTTTATTCTAGTTCAGGGATTGAACCCCAGCAGCCCTAGCTATCACCAACATGGCCTTAATCTAGATGCAAAAACCATCAACAAAGAGTGGCCTAAGGTGCTCTTGGGGAACCCTAGCAACAAGGGTGCAACTTGGCTGCATCAAGGGGTAGGGATAGGGGCAGGTGGGTGCATATGTGCACCTTTAGGTGCACGGGGTGCATGCTCACCCGCTCTGATGGGCATACGTTTACACTTTCTAATATGCGAGGTAATGCCCACTCACCCTAGCAGGCGGGTGCATGCACCTTATAGTGCAAGGTGCATGCTCACTCTAAAGGCTAGGCATGTGCACCTAGAGTGCACGGGAGTACACCTAGCCACGGCGCTATGTGGCTGGGTCTTGCACCCTAACTACATTGCCTAATGCTCATGCACCTTGGGGTGTGTGGGTGGAGGCTGAGCATCCCACCCACTAGCCTAGGCATGCACACTAGGGTACATGGCCGAGAGCCCATGGGTGGCCTAGTAGGCCATCAGGGCATGAACCTCAATGATAGTTTTGATCCTATTAAAGCCCATTTTTGGGGTACTGGGCTATATGGGTCATGAGAAAAAGCTAAGGTTTAGACACGAGTGGATTTTTCAGAACCTAATGTACGCTTTGGATGAAACTACATGGAAAAAACCAATAATGAAGATAGAGTGAAAAATTTAAAACCTAATGTATGCTTTGGATAAAATTTTTGTAATTTTATGTTTTTTCTATTTTCTAGGATAGGTCATGGTTTGACTAATTAAATATTTTTCTGTCTATATGTTTTGTTGATTGGTGTATGTATATGATTGATAACATGCCATATAGAATAGGTGAATGCCACACAGGCTTATATTAATCATGCATATTAAAACCTTACATGATTTCTAAAAATGTTGAGTGGGAGAGGGTTTCAAACAAAACCCATGACCTCCATTGTTGATCCATAAGTGAAAGCATGATAACACTTTGTGCTAGTTTGGCCTTGGCCATACCCTTTGCTAGGTGGTCGACCATCACTAGTATACTAGATTGGATCTCCTTCATGGAAAATATACTTAGGCGTGTTCTATTTAAGATCATCCTTTGATGACTTAATTAGTGCATGAATTTGGTTTCACAAACAATGGTTACACACACAAGACTGGTTTAATTATAACCTCCCCTTTGAGCTTTATTAGTTAAACTGGTGGCCAAACAAACGGTTATTAATATATATCCTAACCTAAGAGGATTTAAGGTAACATATATTAATTGGATGGGATCCATGTTTTTGACTATTTGAATTATTATCACCCCTCGGTGGCTTAAGACAATAGATGCTGAAAATTACCATGCAATACTGCATATTTTTTAAGGTTTTAGAAACATATGTCTATGCTTAATTGCTAAATGTTTGTTTTGTATTTGCTTAAGCATGATTGTAATGTTTTGAATCTATCTGTATTTGTTTCAGTTTAAAATGTCACCTACACCTCTTATTCAAATTCTCATTGATAACAAATTGAACGAGGATAATTTTAAAGACTAGAAAAGAAACCTACTAGTTGTTCTCAACTGCAAGAAACAAAAGTTCATACTTGATGAACCTTGCCCACCTGAGCCTCTACATGATGCACTTAATGTATATGCCTTCCTACTTTACACTCATTCGAAAGAGTCCAATGACATAGCAAGTTGCTATATATTGGCCAGCATGTCAAGTGCTTTCCAAAAGCAACATCAATACTATGTCATCGTTAGACAGATCATGGATAATTTAGAGGCCAACTCAAGTTGGCTAGACATCCGCTATTATAAATTTAATAAATGTTAGCAAAAAGTAAAAACTCTAGTAAAGGATCATATGCTCAAGCTTATAGGGTACATTGCTGAGGTTGCTAAAAATGGTGCCAAGTTGAAAAGCAACACCCAGATTGAGATGGTATTTAAAACATTTTCTGAGGATTTTGCGTGCTTTTAGGCCGCATACAATTTGGGAAGCAAAAAGTTAGGTTTCATTGAGCTCGTGAGGGAGTTATAGGCCTCTAAGCTCATGCTCCAAGATGGCCACCAACCTAAGGTAGAGGTAAATCTGGTTATTGCTTTTAATTTTGGTTTTGAGAACAAGAAAAAGAAAAAGTAAAATGTAAAGAAGCAAAGGGCCTCTAAGTCTTCTATTTCTCCTACATCTGAAAGTAAAAAAGAAAACGAAAAAGAAGACAAAGGACCCTAAAAAGTCAAAATGCTTCTATTATAGAAAGACATGTCATTTCAAAAAGATTATAAGTAATTCCTAGCCTTCAAGGGTAAGGAAGGTGAGGATCTTCTTTACGTCGAAGCTTGTTTAGTGAAAGATTCAAAAGATGCTTGGGTCATTAATTCTAGAGCCATTAATCATGTTTATGTTTCTTCACAATGGTTCAAGGAAATGAGAAGTTTGTTTGATAAGAACTCTCACTGAGAATTGGAAGTGGGAACATGGTGTTACTTGAAGTAGTCGGAGATGAACATCTTTATTTTGTTAAAAGACTATTTTTATGTTCCTAGTTTTAAGAGGAACCTTATTTTGGTTGCTTATTTAATTAAAGATTTTTATTCAGTTTCTTTGAGTAAAACTATGGTGATTCATAAAAACAAGTCTTTTATCTATTTTGGAAGAATGGATGGTAATATTTATTTGATCTAATCAAAGATGTACTTACTGCTAGACACTGAATCAAGAATAACTCTAAAAGTTTAAAAACTCTTCACTCAAATAAGGTGTACCTTTGGCATTCAAGAATTAGTCATATAAGCCAAGAAAGGATTTAAAGATTGGTAAATGATAGTCCATTAGATCTGAAGGAGGTATATCTCCCTCAACTTGAATCTTGTTTTTAAGGTAAAATGACCAAGAGTTCTTTTAAAGCAAAAGGCATAAGGGCTGAAGAACTTCTAGAAATTGTGCACACCAAGTATGTAGGCCTCATGAATGCTAAAGCATGAGAAGGGTACGAGTACTATGTATCTTTCATAGATGACTACTCAAGGTTTGGATATGTGTACTTGATGCACCATAAGAGCAAAACTTTTCATAAATTCAAAGAGTATCATGCAAAAGTGGAAAAACAATCAGGTAAATCCATTAAGACACTTCGATATGATCAAGGTGGTTAATACATCTTTAAGAATTTCTAGGACACCTTGTAGAGAATGGGATTTTATCCCAATTAATTACAATAGGTACTCCATAACAGAATGGTGTAGTAAAGAGATGAAATAAAACCTTATTGGATATGGTACGATCCATGATGAGTTATTTGAAACTCCTAATATCCTGCACTACAAACAACATGTTACATTCTAAACCAGGTTTAATGTAAGTCACTCACGAGGCTCCATATGAGTTATGGAAAGGCAAGAAACCCTACATCGAACATATAGAAATAGGGGGTGCTTGGCAAATGTATTAAATAAAGAAACAAAAAAGTTGGAATCTCGCCCAGAATTATGCATATTTGTAGGGTATCTTGAAGGAACAATGGGAGAACTACTTTATAACCCAAAGGAATAGAAAGTCATTATATCAAACCATGCAACTTTCCTTGAAGAGCGTTACATGAATGACTTTAAGCCTCAAAGTAAAGTAGTGATCAAGGAACTATCAGGATATAAATTTCCTCTATAAGTTTTGGTCTTGGATTTTATTCCAAGTTTTAAGAAAAGACATGCAAAAGATTAACCACCTAAGAGCTTCGTCAGAGTGGGATGGTTTCCAAGAAACCTAATTTCTTCATGTATGATGTTGAGAAACAATGCAAAATACAAAAGGTTTTATTTTCCTAAAATTGAAAAAATCAGACTTCCTATTTGAAAAGGATATCTCGCTATTAAAATAATCCGTAAAATTCCTCACATATTCTGATAGGAATACTACGTATTAATTTAATTAAGAGACGTTGCCTTATTTATAAAAATAATTTTATTATTAAAAAATACGGACTTTATGACCTAGAAATGACATAATATGATGAACATATTCTTAATGTGTACTTTTGACATGGAAGTATCCTAGTACTCATATAGGATTTGGTTCTAATACAAAATTATGAAAATGCCCCTAGAATATACCTCGGTAACCCTAAAGGACTTGAAAATGATTGGAAAAGGGTGGATCTATCTTAGATATGCACTTTCAACCTAAAAGCATCCTAATGCTTATCTAAGACTAGACTCGAAGAAAAATTATGAAAATAACCTTAGGGTACCTTCGACATGAAAATATCTTGGTAACCCTAATGGACCTTAAAATGGCATAAGACTAAACTAATCTTAAAAATTCACCTTCAGCATAAAACATCCTAATGAAAAAAATTACCAAAATATCCCTAAGGTATACCTTCTACGTGAAAGCATCTGGACACCCTAACGGGCACTAAAATGATAAGAACTAGATGAACCTATCCTAAATATGCACACTTGGCATAAAAGCATCTTGGTTTCTATCTAGGACTCGATTTTGAAAAAATTACAAAAATACCCTTAAGGTATACCTTCAATGTGAAAGTATCTCAGTACCCTAATGAACACTAAAATGATGAGAACTGGATGAACCTATCCTAACTATGCACCTTTGGCACAAAAGCATTCCGGTTACTATCTAAGACTTGATTTCAAAAAAATTACAAAAATACCCTAGGTATATCTTCAACGTGAAAGCATCTTGGCATCCTAACGGACACTAAAATGATGCAAAATAGATGAATTTAGTCTAACTGGAAAAGCTAAAATGTGAAGTTTGATTAAAACACAAAATTTACAATTAAGCCCCTAAATTTTTGAAAATTAGATCTCGTATCCTTCGAAAGACTAAACAAAGATGAAAAGTGTTGAAAATTTCTGTATCTTTACGAAAGCCATAGCAATAATAGAAACATTAAAACTAGTAAAATGTCCATTTACCCTTTAAATATAAAAATTTGCTATTTTGTCCCTAAATTTTTTTTGAATTTTCATTTTTAGTCTCTACACGATAAAATTTTCTAAGAACGATAAAAATCATATAAAAATATGCATGAAAAACATAGCAAATATATCAACAAGAATTCGACCAAACATTTTGACCTTGAAACAAAATTTTTTCTACATTTTGCAAAATAGCCCCTAAACTTTGTAATACTACATTTTGACCCCTATATGATAAAACATCACAAAACATCACAAACGAATCATCAAACCAACTGAGAATCCATAAAAAAGAATGTCAAGAATACGTATAGAGGTTCGGCCAAGCACATTTAGCCATAAAGCATAATTTTTTATATTTTGCAATTTAGTCCATAAACTTTTTAGAATTACAAATGACCCTAAAAGAAAATACCTAAAACATGCTTAAAAACACATAAATCAGAAATCTAATAGCTTCCAACGCTCTCGGCCAAGCCAAAAATATCATATAAAAATTTTTTACAACTTTTACAATTTAGTCCCTATGTTTACTAATATTACAAATAATCTAAAAATCATGAAATGAAAACAAAACTAAGCACAAAATCATCATTATCAACTCCAATCAGATTTGGTCATGGTGAAAAATGACAAATCTAAACATGTTTGGATACAAAAAACATCATAGAAATAAACATAAATAATTATTACTAATCTTAAACCAAAGTAAAACTATAAACTAAATATGATAATATTCTAATCAACATATGAATATCAAAAAACATAAGAAAACACCAGCATAAATATAACAAAATCAAAATCATAACAACAATAATAATGTTATATACATATACCAAGATTAACTAAAACAACTAAAAGAAATACAAAATTTTTAAAGCCACCATGTTTAGCCTTTCAACATGGATGTGAACCCATAAGCCTTAAAATAATTTTGGCTTATGAACAAGAATGAAAATGAATCGAAAGGAAGAAAAGAAAAGAAAACAAGTATTATACCTTAAAGAAAAGGTATATTTTCTAGTGTTCTTTTTTTAACCAAGTCTCTGCCCAAAAAAATTCTCTCAACAACAAAATCTTCCCCTATTTATAAGGAAGGAGGAATGGCCAAAGGGTCTAGAAAGATCCCTTGGCGGAAAGTTTCTTTTTTCTTTTTTTTTTTAAGTTTTTAATTTTTTTTATTGGCATGAAAGGATAAATTACTTTAGTTTTGATTTGCAATTAGTTGTCATTCAAAAATATATTGTCATGATTACATTGATACTCGACCCCTTGGCTGAAAGTTTCTTTTTTCTTTTTTTTGAAGTTTTTAATTTTTTTTATTGGCATAAAAGGATGAATTACTTTAGTTTTGATTTGCAATTAGTTGTCATTCAAAAATATATTGTCATGATTACATTGATAATATCACTAATGGGTAATTAGAAACTAACCAAATTAGTTGGGGGAAAAGTTGGAAATTAACTAGACTAGTTTTCATGAAGCTAATAGAAACTAATATCCAAAATAAAATAATAATAATAATAATAATAATAATAAAATAGAAAATTAATAATTGATAATTATAAATGAAGTTTTAAAATGAAATAATGAAAAAAACTAATTGGATCTCCAAAACTCATGCAAATATACGAGAAACAAACCTTATCGGGAAAAATTGTCATATACGAAAAGTGCAAAACTCATAAAATAAATTGAATTTTTACAAACTCATTTAATAGGGATTAAAAAATTATATTTAAAGAATTTTAAAATTTATGAACTCCAAAAAATCCTACTGAAGAAATTTACGGCGTAGAAACTTCACATTTTGATAACATGAAAAATTCTAAACTCATAAAATAAATTAAATTTTTAAAAATTGATTTAATATGAATTAAATAATAATATTTTAAGAATTTTAAAAATTATAAACTAAGAAATAATCTTCTCAAAAAATTTACGAAGTAAAAAATTTGGTATTTCAAAAATAAGGAAAATTCAAAAAAATGCAAATTTCATAAAAAAAGAATTTTGAAAAAATGATCTAATATGAATTAAATAATATTATTTGAAGGATTTTAAGAATTATAAATTTGAAGAAATCTATCAAAAAAATTTACGGAGTGGAAAACTCCGTATTTTGGAATAAAAAATTTTAAATAATGTAAAACTCATAAAATAAAATGAAATTTCCAAAACTGATTTAATGGTAATTAAATTAAAATATTTAAAGAATTTTGAAGTTCAAAATTCGAGAAAATTACACCAGAAATTTTATTGATAATGGAAAGTTCGCATTCTGGAACAAAAAAATTTCAAAAAAATACATCGAAACTTGTATAAAATGAATTGAATAAAACATATTATCCAATAATTTACAAAATGGTAAAGATGAAAATCCAAAATTTGAAATTATTTTAAAAGGAAAAATTTCATGAGTGTGATAATCGCGGTACTGTGAAAAATTTAAGATTAATTACTAAAATGTACAACTTGGCACCTTATGGTATGAAATGCCAATATGAACTTTTTGTGTAATATTTTTTATTTTTTGGAGTGTGTATTGATATAAATACCATATTGGTATCAACAAAAATATATGATGGTCAACTTTCCAATTTTAACAAAAAATTCTTAAAAATAGAAAATTTGACCGCAATAACATCTTTAGAAATAAATTTTCAAAATTTTGACAAGAAAATATTAAAAATAATTTTTTCTTAAATATTCATCTTGTATATCCAAAATTAGAGATCAAAATGTGACTTTTTTGTCACATGAACTTACAGCTATTTAAATTATGACTGAAAAGGTCTTGAAAATGTCTTGTTTATATGAAAAAGATCGTTCCCAATATGGATGGCTGTTAAGTTCTTAATCTCAGATATTCGGGATTATCGAAAAAGAGACCTGGATGAAATTAGGTATCTATAGTAGGGTATCCAGACCCTATTTAAAAATTTAAATACACATGCATAATTAACCATACATCCATAATCAAATTAGACCAAGTCCATGATAATCCAATACATCTATAGCAATTATGAATATGTTTAAACAAATAATAAACTTAGTATCTAGTAACCAATTTTGTTCGAAAATCTTGAGCTCATGCATTGTTAGGAATATCCTAAGAATGAAAGACATTTTGATGTATTTCATTAATTTGCACTGATTATTTATATATATTCGATTTATCATTATATCATTGCTATTCTATCCCTATTTAGATTTACATATTAAAGTAAATATAAGCAAATATAGCTGATTGACTACTTGTGTTTATACTATTAGAATGTTGCATATAATGGACATTATATGGGGGAAGACAATATTCTAAGGTACGTAGGTAGTTAAATTGATACTCTAGTCTATAGCGTTAATGTAAGCAATTAACTCATGTTAAGACTATTATGTTGCTCAATCTAATTGGGGAGATGGCTTGTCTTGATCATCTGCAGTAGTTTGACTCTTAAGTAGAGACATTGATATATTACCTAGAGGTGGTGATATACTAGACTGGACCAAAGTTCAATTAGTCCATTAATAAGTCCATTTAAATGGATTAATTCACTTTCAACGTTCATTGTGTAATTATCTTAATCCTAAGTAAGTAATTGTATGTGCAACTTGTATGCTTTGATATTCTAAAGGCTAAAGAGTCTCGAAATAGTAAGCTATTAGACTGGTTCATTGGGCATATAGCTAATACTCAATGAGAGCTTTACTTGTAGATATGCAATCATAGTCTTATAAAGAGTTAAGGTTATCCTCTTAAAAGGCATTATACGACATAGTGAAAATAGCTAAGGCCTCACTCATTTTTATGTCAAATGGTAAATTATTCATATATGGTGAACAATCATTTTCATATGGAGAGTATAATGGAACTTTAAGATAAGGTAATCAAGTAGGTAAAACAAACTTTTAACCTTAAGTTGGTCATGAATATCATATGAGAGTATTACACAAATGAAAAGGTCATTGGACTAAGAGGCTAAAGCTTACGTAATAGATATATAATTGGAAGTACAATCTCATGTCTTTAGTAATATGACTCTAAGATTAATAATTATGTGATTAATTATTCGAGATAGAATAATTAATACGTAGATTTTGCAACCTAATTATATATCCAATTGGTCCCTCCACTACCTCAATATAATTCCTTAATGGTTGGTTATTGATCAAAATATTTGGAGACAAAAGATTCTCAACATGGTGAAGTGGTACACCAAATTCACTCAATTCAGGTGTGTAGGCATTTTCTTCAGTAAATAAATGAAAGTGATTTTTGGTAATATTTATTTAGAATATATGTATTTAATTTGATTAAATATTTATTTAGACAAGAATTAGTAATTAAAATTAATTTTATTTATCTTTTGATAAATATAAGAGTTAATTTAAATTAAATAGATATGAGAATTAATTATTTATATAATTAATTTAATATCTATTAAGACTTTCTTAAATATTTATTTATAAATTAAATATTAATAATATTCTATATAAATTTAAAATTTTTTTTTTACTTATTTATTGTACAATTAAATGAATTATTTTATTATAGTTAATTTTATTTTGATAATTAGTACATAATTATTCTATTCGAAGAAAATTGCCATGATTTTATTTCAAATTAGAATTTAAGTTATGAAAAATTATCGAGCTATATAAAATTAATAGTTTAATCCGAATTAATTAGTTTTCAGATTAAACGGGGTAAATTCCATATAATACATTTCGGGAAAAATATTGTCTATGGACAATAAGGTTTAGGCCAAATTATAGTGGGCACCCATACTAGGGTTGGCACCATACATGGGATTTATAGAATTAATAAAATAATTATTTTAACTAAAAAAAATTAAAATTAGGGCTACCTTATAACCTAATATAAATAAGAGGCTTATGCCTAGGGTTTTTTCTTAGACCTTGGAGCCATACTTGGAGTGGCACAAGGTGGTCATTAAAGAGAATCAAGCTGTTGAATTTGGAATTGATTGAGACAAAAAGTGCCCATGCACTTTACCGTCCGAGAATTGGAGAATAATGGAGAAGGCTAGTTGGTTGAAGCTTTCACACGGATCTAAGAGTTCTTGGATGGTATCTGTTAGCTATATTAGCTTTGAATTAATCCTAGTTTTGATATAACTAAAACTTAAGCTTAATTAGCTTGTGTTTAATTATTTTTAAGATTAGCATTTTTCCATGAATTATTTTGTAAACAATTTGAAAAATACTAGAAAGTGTTTAACTCCTTCAAGCACTCAAAAATGTGTTCTTAATACATATTTATATATAAAACATTTTTGAGATAAGTTTTACATGTTTTAAAATCTTGAAAAACCTTTTAAAATTGATTTTCATGTGAATGTATCAATATATTGCTTGGCAGTAGCTAAATAACCTTAAAATGCAAAAATCACTATTCATGTATCAAGACAGAGCATTCTGTATCGATACAGGACTGTTCATTATAGACACCTTATTTTGTCCGAGCTAATTTTTAACAATCTGGAGCATGGACGTAAGGGGCGATGATGATCGTCACCCAGTGAAAAAATATTTTGAGGAGGTCAAGAACGCTTAGGGATCATATGAAAGGTAAATGCAAAGATGTGGAATCAAATGACATAGTTCAAGGTGTCCAGGAAAAAAAGATATGAGAATTCATAATTTTACTTGAATTTATCGATACATGGTTCTCATGTATCGATACAATGCTCCAACAATCCAAAAATTTGAAATGTCCCTATTTGTATCGATACAACATGTAGATGTATCGATACATGAGCCTCTGTCTCGATACAGGACCTAATGTATCGATACTAGGCCATGCCAAGACCAAAACATGCTTTCTGTGAAGAAATGTATTGATACATATCAAAATGTATGGATACAGTGGTTCATAGTATTGTATCGATACAATATTCATTATATGATACCATCAAGGTTTTTGGACCAAATGTATCGATACATTATGCAATATATCAATACATACAGGTCATTTTCATGGTCCGGGCATTTTTGACTCATCCACCATTGATCCAAAACTCGATTTTAACTCGTTTCCTTGCATCAGGAAAGATTAGAACACATATCAGATCATGAATTTAGACTTTTGAATTAATCATAACATTTTTTTGAAGTCTAAATTGGATAAAAAAAGGTCAATATCACATGATCACCCTACTACCTAGCTTATTAACCAATATCACCATCAGTCACCCTATTTGCTGGAAAACCATTTTAGCATTTAAACCAGCCACCCTATGTCTATCACATTGGTACTAAGTTGCTCCTTACAGCCACCATGCTGACATCACTTTGTCCCCCTTGAGAAATGACCAAAAAACACTCCAAATTGGCTCCAAAATGCTGGAATAAATGGACCACTTCTATGTCAGCTAAAACAAGTTAGATTCCAGCTCATTTCAACTTCAAAAAACATATTCACACATAAAAAAAAAACAAATCCCGTAGCTCTTCACTAAGCACCCAAAAGCTGCCCTAAAACACTCACTTTCAACCATTGCATATTCTAAAAATCACCCTCATCCATACCAGAACCAAAACCTCATTGTTTCTCTCTTTTTCTTGCTTATTAACAACAAG
>JBBYHL010231641.1:0-26615 GCA_038381835.1 Adansonia madagascariensis
GTCATTAATTTGGCCACAAGGATTTGGAGATCCAAATGTGACTATATAATTTTATTTGATCTTATTTGGTATTTAGTTTATGCTATAGTGTATATGAATATGATTAAAATGGATACAGTTTGAAGAAAACTATAAATATATAGTTAGTTTATGAATATGATAAAATGTATTTATAACCACCATATATAGCATTAGTAAATGATCTTCAAAATAGTCATTATAGAACCATGACATAAGATTTGTAAAATATGGATGAGCATGGTATATAAAACTAATGAAAATGTATTTATAACCACCATATATAGCATTAGTAAATGATCTTCAAAATAGTCATTATAGAACCATGACATAAGATTTGTAAAATATGGATGAGCATGGTATATAAAACTAATGAAAATGTGGCTTCTATCATCCCTTGATTAATGCTTTCTATATTGATAGTTATCATAAGTGGCTATGCTTAAGGGATATATGAAAATATTCATCAAAAGTTGAGATATTTGAAAAATCATGACTCAAAGATGAAAATATTAAAATAGCAAGAATAAAGCTATTATCCCATTTGGGTGGAGGATAAGGCTTTGGTCATTAACAATGAAATGACTAATAATGTCCTTAATGAAGGGTGTATTTATGTAATAGTCACTTGATAAACCTGGTAATAGTTTGGGAATATTGACTATTGTTCTAAAACGAGATATGAAACAACCTTGTGTATATATGGTTTTTTGACAAAAAGTCATGTTCATTTGAGCATATATGCACCATAAGATTATAGTTATATATTTACTATGATAAGAAGCTATGGAAAAATAGCAACATTACTGTTTTATTTCACCAAGAGATTTGAGGCCTCATTATAAAAAATTACTTAGTTTAAAAGGGGCAATGTAATGTATGGTTTGCACATTTGGTGATAATGAAATTAAGAAATAAATAAAATGAACAAATGTGTAACCATGAAGAGAAATAGATAAGTGATCACTATTAATATTATAAGACAAAAAATTGGTATGTATATAAAGGATATCATTGATAGATGAAATATTATTAAAGAGCATTTTTTAGAAAAAGAATGGATATTCATACATGGTAGGGGTGTTGTTCTTGTGAACCTTCAAGATACAAGTATTCATAAAAGTTCACTATGTAGTATGAGAAATTAATATAACTATGTTGGTAGTTTGGGGATGAGGTACAAGCCCATAATATTAAGTCACCAATGATGAAAACTCGACTCAACGCTTGGTATAACGTCAAGTCTTGAGTTCAATGAGACAAAGTACATCATCTGTATGTGGATGCTAGCACTATAATATTATATAATATATCATCCCAAGTAAAGTGCTAGGTACCTATAATGATAAGGGAATGATGAGTAAATATACTCTTAATAGACCCATAACATAAATAGGTTAGAGTATTATAGTTACGAAAACATTCTCGATGGGATCTACCTATGTGAGTGTGAAGTGTGGCTGCTTCTAAGAGTTCAAGGGCTTGGCTCTAACAGCACTCATGAAAAGAGGACACAAACACATGGCCATAATAGTGTGCTTGGATACTATGCATTGATTGGTGTTGAAATCTTATTGTGAGATGTGCTCGGTTAACCAAATGAAATAGCTAGTTCAAAGCATAGTCTACCATGCAATTTTCGTTAATTTTAACATGTTCTCACTAAGTAAAGGTTCAATCGTAAGAGACTTTTATTTATGCAATAGATTTTCAAAATTATCAAAATCTAGTTTCTTTTGAAAATGGTGGAGGATTTTTGAAACATTTTCAAAACAATAAAAGGTCATGTCTTTAATAATCATAAAGTAATATCTCTTAATTATTTAATTAAGAATGATGTCTCTTAGTTATTTATCAAGTGGTGTGACTATCCAAATAGACATGTATTTGGATAGTTATGTCTAAATAAAAGGATATTTAATTGCCTATAAATAAAACTTTTCTCATTTGGAAGATATAAATATAAAACTATATAGAAAATTATAAATAGAATTTTGATGGTTTTGCTACACACTGCTTAGTGCATAATAAATTGACGTTATCAACGTGAAACATCATCAATCATAAAGCTTTATTATATCCTCGAAGTTTTTGCTACACAATCTTAAAACTTTTATTAATTTCTCATGCTTTTAATTCTTCACGTATTAACAATAATTAAAACTACTAATATTAATGTAGTATACATGCAAATATACTTCCCCGCGTGCTAGTTGTGGAACCAATTAGGGTTCTCCTAAACTGTAACAGTACAGTTATAATTTTTTCTTATCAATTTGCTCTTATTACTGTTCTAATACTAATTTTCATGTTAAGTCATGAGTTCATAATGAAGTCAGTATGATCATTCTAAGTGATGAAAGAGTACATTTTGTCTTTCCAATTGATCGAGCTCTTTCACCAATGCTGTTTGAGGCTTTAGGCTATTCATGGCGCATCATCAGTTCATATAATTACAATGTTGTGATCCGAATTGCCCCTTAAGCTTCAGCTGACCTGAATTGCAGGGACAAGTCAAGGAATAACATGATTGCTAAATGCTAGTACTATGTTGTTGTAGTATTGAGCCTATTTGAAATGTATATGGGAAACCATGCCTCTGCCCTTTGGTTTCTATGGAGGGTTTGGTTATTGGGGATGTTTGCATCCTAACTGATTCAGCTTGAATCTGAAGCCGGTTCAAACAACTTTCCTTAAAAATTCCCTTTAAAAGGGGAGATGACATGACTGACGGGCAGCTTTTTTCTAATCTACTTAAAAGAGCTGTCATGAATAGTTTTTTCTTCAGCAAATAGCGTGTAACCTTAATGAAAAGGCACGCTTCGTACATTAAAGGGCCGGCAACAATCAACAATTTGGTTCTTGGATTTAGATATCTGAAACTATGATACATCCTCTTCGATTTCAGAGAAGGACCCCGGCCCCCTCCCCTGTCTTCCTGTTGCTCCTTAATTAATTACTTTCTGATCTTCACCACCTGACAAAACGTAAAGCCAAATTTCTCTCTCTTCGCTAACGTTTAAGTACTGCAATTGAGCGTTGAAAGAAGGGGGGGTCCTAGCTAGTGGGTGGGTCAGATATCTGCTGTCAGAGGCGTACCTATTAAAGCTAACTAATAAGCAAACCAGAAGGCAAAGCAAACACCTTCGCATAGGTTGCTTTCCATGCTAGCATAAGCCACCCGGGTAAACACCCGTATCCTTCGCCAAAGATCCGCTGGCCCATACGACGACACGTACATTTCTCGATTCATTCAAATCAACCACCTGCATTTCCTTCTCTATGCATCCACGCCCCACGAAGAAGGAGCAACCCCACTCTTCTCTTACCAAGCGTCAAGTACTCAAAATTGATCAAACTTGTCACCGAGTTACAAATGCTAGTGCAGCTAATGGACTACTCCAACTCCGCGAACCTTAGGTCATCATTTATTGATAGGTCTTCTTCCATGACCAATAGCAACAGCAGCAAAGAGAAGAAGAAGGCTGGCAAAAAGACCAAAGATGCGGTAAAGCTATCGACTGAACCACAAAGTATGGCTGCTAGAGAAAGGAGGCACCGAATCAGTGCCCGTTTCAAAATCTTGCAGAGCATGGTTCCAGGTGGAACTAAGATGGACACAGTCTGAAGTTCCTCAAAACTCAGATATTGCTTCACCAAGCCTTGATCAACACTGAGGCAGTTCAACCATCACAGCTGCTGCCATTACCAGATTCATGCTTTCAAGGTGACCAACGAACGATGCCTTATGGTATATACATGAAAAATCAATAAGCTTCTATCCTTATTCATTTGGATGCATGTGTATAATTTATTGTAAGGCATATTTCTCTTGTTCTCGGGGGTGTGTGAATATGATCGAACCGTCTAACGTAAGCTGGTATCAAGGACGAATTCGCTCTTCATGTTCTGTTCTTAATTGAACTTTCAATATTTGGTGTTTAGCTGTTTATTTTATAAACAACTAGTGGTTCTTCCGCCATGACAAATATTAGCCCTTCTACACCAGTAAGAACATATAGGTAATCTGTTTTCTGAGTAATAAATAAATAATAATTTATAACATAATCATTTCTCACTTGGGGGGTTTTAAATATTTTTGAGGATTCCATCAATTTATTTTTTTTCTAGGATTCAATGATAAAGTCCAAACACATGGAGTGTAGCACATGTATTCTCATTCCCACATGCAAAATCTATAGTAGTGAAAAAGAAAAGTTGCACATGCACGTACAACTGCACGTTCTCTGTTTATTTATTTTAATATTTGTCTTATACCTATTAATGTATACGCTAGATACATATATATATATATATATACATATGTATTTTTTTAAATTTTTTTAATGAAATAAAATCATTTAATTCAATATGTTGCTACACAAATTATATCTATAAAAACCATTACAATCAAGTATAACATTTAAAAGTGAATTGGCCTACTTCTGATTTGATGGAGATTGTTGGTCTTACGAGGTAGTGCTAGCTTTGCTTTTGAGGGTCCATTCCCTTTCTGACTTTTTGTTTTTGGAGCCTTCTATAAATTTGTATCTTTGCATTTTCTTTCTCAAAACATTTAAGATTGAAGCTAAATCAAATGGTGAAATTAGAAGAAAAATCTCATGCATACATAATAATACAATTAAAAACATAAAGACAACCAAGACATGCATGGATGATTTAATAAATGACTAAGTTTATCACAAAATCTACTACTAGATTTATGTTGTTTCATTTTTTTTTAAGTTCCATTCATCCTTAAACTTGTCGTCCATAAGTTCCAAATCATTTTAGATTTTGTTAAAAAATAATGTGCTGTTCCATTGAATCAATTACCACCGTTTCACTCCCAGAAAGTATTTGTTACTTGTCCTGAAATCGAAGTTCAGCCCACATTCCAATTAGCTATGGGCTTTAATAAAAAAATGGCTCAATCCGACACCATACTGATTAATCGGCTCGAAAGCTGTAGTTGAATTAGAATGTGAAAAGGCCCCCAACTTTCCACCGCCTAAGTCACGAAAAAGGCAACCTTGAAGGACCGATCAAGAAGGCTCATCTCTTTCGCTCATTCAGGTTGAACTGACTGTTGCTAATCTCATCAGATTTGGTTAACCAAGATCGAAAGCATGTTCTGTTAATGGTGTTAAATCCATTTATAGTGGTAAAGCCAGCTCTCAACAAAGACCCAAATGACTTTTTTTTCTGAGTTAATGAATTAGCTAGGCTAACAGTGATTCTTCTTGTCTGGTTGGTAGGTTTCGTTAGCATTATTATCTCACGCAATATTTAACACTGACTAATGACGTAAAAGTCCCAAGTCTAAGAAAACCATTTTTACCTCAGGAAACAGCATCCTGCAGGTCACAGTCGTTTTGTCTGAATAAACTGAGGCCTGATTTGACTGTATTTAGCAAAGACAACTAAAAATGAAACCAAAACATTCATTTCAAGAAATAAGATTGAAAACTGAATGAAATCAAAGCACTCCGCCGATTCTGGAAAATATTGAAATTACATATTTAACTTTGCATCCACGCAGTTATGCGAGAAAGTCTTATGTACTTGAAAAGGTTAAAGCTAACAGAATTCATTCCATGCTGAAGGCAGTGCCAAGATATTACTGAGGATTTGGGGGACGGCTATTAGCAGCAGAGACCCTAGAGCCCCACTCCAACAGTTCTTTGCTAGTATCATCCTTGTGAACTATTACCTCGATGAAACATAAGCAGTCTTTCTTCGCCCCTGTAGCCGTCTCAATTGCTTCGATGAGCTCTTCCTCGCAAAAGACCTGAAAATAAGAACAAATTCATAGAAATCAGCAGTCATCTCTGTCAGGAACTTGATTTGATGCATTCCAGCAAAGCACCAAGTTTAATTAAACACACCTTGGCTGTCCAGCACTTGCCTTCACCATTATGAATTGCATCGACCAAGCCTGTGTAGTTCCAATTCTTGATCACATTATATGGTCCATCATGAATCTCAACTTCAATGGTGTAACCACCATTGTTTATCAGAAAAATTATGCTCTTCTGTCCACATCGCAGCATTGTTGACACATCTTGTGCGGTCACCTTTTGAAGAACCGATCACCAAAAATATTATAAACAACTGAATGAATGAATTTTAATAGTGCATTGGTTTTATATGGCTTCTTTTCCCACGCAGAAATATAATAACTGAAGACCAAAAGTGGCCAAACTTACCTGGAAGCTACCATCACCAATACAAGCAATTACACGTTTCTCAGGAACAGCCTGTGCATACCCAAGCGTTGCACCAACTGACCACCCAATTGATCCATACTGCATTTGAAATTCATACCTGCAAAACAATGTCAAATTCATAACCCCCCGACTTTTTCTTTCCATGCGTGGCTTTTGATTCATAGACTAAGTTAGGGATTCATATAAGCTATAAAAAAAAAAAAAAACCTTTATTCACTAATACTCACCCGCATCCTCTAGGCAATTTCAGTTTCTGACAGTTAAACCAAGAATCCCCTGTTTCAGCAATCACGGCACTTTCACTAGAAAGCAACTTCTGTATATGTTGAAACAGAACATTAACCCTCAAAGGCTCTTTAGGTGCCGCCTTCAAGGGCTGACCCTCAGGAACAAAAATCCTGTGGTAATTCTCATAAGCAGTATTATTGTGCTTGAGCCTCTTGGCAAGCTGTTTAAGGAAATCTTTCATCAAAACACAACCAAATGCAGGCCCATTACCAATCACTACCCGATCAGGCTGCACAATAATTGCCTTCTCTTTCTTGAGAAGCAAAGAGTATCCAACGGAACTATAATCATTGAAAATAGGTCCAGCGAATAAGTATGCATCAGCAGATTCAACGATCTCAGCACAAAAAGCAGTGCTAACAGCCCCCCAATAGGTCCCAATGAAATGAGGATGTTGCTCAGGGACAAGCCCTTTAGCTGATGGCATCACCGCAAGGGCGTAGCCACAAGCATCAGCCAACTCAACAAAGGCCTCACATGCCTTAGCAACACGCAGCTTTGGTCCACCTACTAAAACAGGTTTCACCGCCTTGTTCAAGAACTCAGCAGTTGCCTCCACCGCCGCCTCTAACCCCATCTTATTACTCAATCTACAAACAATATCCAAATAAATAAAAATTACAACGTAATCGCTAAATAATCTTGGGTTTGAAAAAGATAAGAAATTTACTTCGGAGAGAGAGCAAAAGGAACAGGCTCGCGGCTAAAAGTGGGGTGAGGAATTGCAGGCAAGTTGCAGCTGACACTAATATAAACAGGCTTGCTTTCTTTCAAAGCAGTAGAAATTGCTGTATCGATCAATTCATGAGCATCCTCCAAGTTATTCACCACAGCCTAGGAAACACCAAAGATTCCATATTTATCATCTTCCTGATCAAACCAAAACAAGAACAAGATTAAAAAGGGGGAAAAAAGACTATTACCTGATAGCAAGTAACAGCCTGGAAACATCTAAGCTCTTGGCTAAAATCAGGCAACCCAATAGTATGGTGGAGAATCCTGTTAGTTCCGTAGTCATTGGAGTTTGGTCCACCCACGACGCAAATAAGAGGCAGATTCTCACTATAAGCACCAGCAATCGCGTTCAAAACGCTGAGCCCACCAACGGTAAAAGTCACAACGCAAGCACCAACGCCACGAGATCTAGCGTAACCATCAGCGGCATATCCGGCGTTAAGTTCGTTACAGCATCCGATCAGGTTAAGCCCAGGCTCAGCTATCAAATGGTCAAGCAAAGTCAAGTTAAAATCCCCTGGAACGGAGAAAACGTCGGTTACTCCAACCTGAACAAGCCGTCTAGCTAAGTGTCGGCCGAGAGTGGCTTCTGAGGAGTTGATGACGGTGGGTGAAACGGAGTTTTGAATGGTAGCAACGGCACCCTTAGGTGGACTGCCAACGTCGTTGGAAGTCGGTTTACAGATGTCGAGTGATCCAATCACAGTATCCATTAAGGAAGAAAAAAAGGAAAGATTTTTCACCGCTTACACAATCAAGAATAAAGCAGCCCAAGATAAATGTAGACAGAAAGAGAGAAAAGGCTTGATTTTTTTTTTTTTTCCCTTTTGGTCAATGCACTAGGAAATTTGTTTGGATGTGAGGTAGAAAAAAATGGGGGAGGAATTTATAGGGAAGAGATTGAGAGGCAAATGAAACCAGGGGCGGCTTTGTTCTTAAGAGTGACGGATGATATTGAAAGTATGACGGTGGTGGTTTGGTTTCTATGGATCTCATTTGCATCGTACCTAAATTCTTTTAACTTTTCCGGGATTTTTTTGGGAGGAGACCGAGAAAGAATGTCGGCCAAGGAAAGTGTAAAACACGCGCTTGTTCAATTATTTGTTTAATCAAGATTAATGAAATACTTAAAATGCAGCAGAAAAAAACTAGAGTAGAATCATCTTTTGAGTTTTGACCCATTAATAAATGAGGCTCTGTTTGGCTAAAAAATTGTTTTGCATGAACGAGATGGCATTTAGTGACATTTATAAGAATGAAATACCATAATCCTTTTTATATCTTGATTCACTTTCTTTAACAAAAAATATAGAGATATTTTAACTAATGTTGATGTAATGGATTATTATTTTCGATGCAATAATGGTTGTAATTACATTTCATACAACATATTATTAGTTTTACGGTTCAAAAGTTTATTTTCATAATTTTATCTTTTTAAAATAAAATAAAAAAATATTAATCTTTTTTTACTCGTAATGTAAATTATTAGATATGAAATCAGTTTGTCAACAAGATCCTCACGTGAAAATTAGTCAGTTTTTCTAAAAAAATATTAATGTTTGTTGTTTTGAATAACATAAAATGTAATACTCAAAATTTTTAATTTTATGGCTGTTTTTTTTAGTATTGGGTGAAAACTCAAATATACTTTTGCATATATGGAAATTTAAGTTGGGTAGAGAAAAACACGGCAACATAATTACTATTTGTTGTTGATGAAGATCGGTGCGTGGGTGGGACTACAGAAGACTCGAAGCGTCATTTGTCAGACATACATGTTGCAAAGTTAATTCCTTATTAAGGTTCTTTTAAAAAAAAAAAAAAATCATCGACAGAAATAGCTTTCCAATAAGTGTTGACTTGAAAAAACCAGGTGGGGCTAACTAAGCTAAGCATAGCAAAACAAGTTTTTAAGCTCAACTGGTTTTGGAAAACCATAGGAGTCGCTGGGAAATCCACCTTTTCAAACGCTTTGTTAATAGTTCTTTGTACAATTATATGTCTGACCTACATACGCTACAGGCAAGCGCCTTAAAAGGACCGATTGAAATGTTATTCTCCCGTCCTATATTTTATTTAACATATAATATTTATCATATTAATTAGATCAAAACATATTTTTACAAAGAGATTCGATTAATATGATTAAATAATTGTATCAAATATAGTAGTCTCGATTATTAAGACGGGTGATGCTATTGGCATGTGGGGATCAAAGTGTGAAAATTAACTAATCAAGAATTTGAAATGTAATTCCACTTTAAGCATAGCTTAAGTCTAATATCTTTTATATTATTTATTATTATGATAAAATTAGTACTAGAATATTCTACAGCCATAAAAAAATTTTTTGTTTAAATTACCCTTGATACGAATAATCACGGGGATTAACCTTGAAAGAACATGAAGACAAAACTTGCGATGGTTCATGAATAAACAAGAAATTAAACGATGGAGCATGTGGAACACTTGGCCATTGTAGAAGGCCGGTGCCTGGCCTGCCGCATCGAGAACTGAACCGAGAAGCACGAGCAACTGCAGTGATTGGAACGCACGGTAGGAATCAATTGGCCAGTGAGTCACAGCCACCGGCCATGCTGCTCCCACGAAAATGCTACTGTTTCGACCTGCCCATCTAGGCATTCGCCACACCTTAAGCTTAAATGAAAATTTCTATATTATTGGCAATCGCATTTTTTTCATAGCTCAGATTAATTCATCCGTATGTCATTTCATAGACTAGGAAAGGCAAATTCTTCCTAATTTGTTTTCTTTTGGTTTTTCCTTTTTCAGTCAGTTCCAAAATCCAACTTTCTTTTCGTGGGATTGGATGGAAAGTATAACAATCAAGCTTTATATATACGTATATGTGTGTTTTTGAACAATTGTTAATATTTACTAGATAAGGACAAAAGTGGAAGCGTTTAACCTACCAACTGAATATGAAGTTTTGTTTGAATTGTATTCAACAGGAATTTTTCTAAGTAAATTGTGTAAAAACGTGCATGATTAGAAAAAAGGTACAACCGTAAAACAAGAAAATCTATATTAGTAGACAACCTATGGTATAAAGAATAGTTTTTTGTGTATAATAATAATATTATTATTAATAATAAATATAAGGGCGTAAAGATATTTTAAAAGGATAAAACGAATATTAAAAGAAAAAATTGAATGAAACGATTGCATTTTATTAATATATATTATTTTTATTTAAATTATATCATTTAATCAAATATTTGAAAGAATTAATTATTTATTACATATACATATAATAATTTAATGATAAATATTTATTTCAACAAAGAATTGATTATTTATAAAATAAATTATTGATTTTTTTAAAAATATTTGATTTCGGATATAATTTAAATAAAAGTGATATATGATGATCTAACTTACTGTTTCATTCAATTCTTTCTTCTAATATCAAATAATTAATCTTATATCTCCTTAAATGGATCAGGTAAAGTTAATTTTTATTGCTAATATACATGAGGTAAAATAATCGCTAATCTCGTGCATGAATGAGATAAAATAATTATATAAAAAAAAAAACTTTACAAATTCAAACGCTTGAAATTTATATTCGTTACACTTTATGTAACGTATGGTAACAATAGTGCAACAACATAAGGTATCAATAACCCAACATAAGGAATGGCTTATCAGAAACAAAAGATCACATCACCAATCCACCAGAAGCAAACTTAATGAAAGCATTGATTCGCCCTCCAAGCCAGATGAACAACCTTACGAGTCAGAATCAGAATCAAAATCAAACAGCGGTCAGCCGTGATTTATTACAAAATCCCGGGCGCAGACAAAAATAAACGAACCCACCCACCCCATCCCATCCCATCCCATCCGCATGCTACAACTTAATTTTAATTGTTTGCAAATTTTAACCTCTGGAGCCTGTGGGAAAAAAATATCATTCTCCTAACCACTCAAAATTCAAAGTACATGATAAAACTTTCATCAACTGTATATAGATGCACTCTCTTTCTTCAGGTTTATGCTTTTGAAGCAGACTCATCTTTCTTCATCTCTAGCTGTCTTAGCCTTATCTTCCACAAAGGAGGCAGCAACCTTTTCTTCTTGTTCTTTCCCATCACTTTTACTTTCTTCTTCAACACTCAACTTCTCTAGGAGACCAGCAGTGGCTGTGGCATCTTTATTTTCCTCTTTCTTTCCCTGACTCTCCTCGGCAACCTCTTGAAACATCTCCATGAACAACTTGCAATCTGAACATTAATAGAAGAATGTCACCCAAATATACCAAGTTGTTTCACATCAATAATATTATCTATTATTGAACAGATTTGATCAGAAATGAATATCATCACTCGGCCTCCAGACACCCACAAAACAGGAACACTAACCCATCCACACGAACAAAGTACAAAAGGGAGTAACAACCTCTTGCATACTTGCCAAAAAATTATAACGAGACAGCTAAATCTTCCAGAAAATACAAATAGGCTGGTACATATGTGGCTTGTTTAGCCTTTTTAGTATTATCCTTTATCTCCCTTCCCATAAGATCACTAAGCAACGAGTTCAACTTATATGTACTTTTTCTTTTAGTTTTTTTAGCAGAAGGTACATTAGCACATTCAAATTTGCAGGTAATACGGTGGTCTTATGCTCCATGTGTCTGAAGTAATGTTAGATCTGGCTTGTCAAGCTTTTATGATACTTGATCCTCCTTTTAAGTAACAAGAAAAGCCAGCAGAAAACTAAAGGTGTACTTTCTTTCCACACGGAAGACTACAAAGCACTTTCTTATATATATATTGATCAGACTGCTATCAGCAGCCAAGCTCTTAGCTAACAGGATTGTAAAACCATGTTTAGATACTGTTTAAATTTTGAAAAGTAACAAACTTATTAGTTCATACTCTTTAATCAAAATTAAAAAATATCCATATATATATATATATATTAAGCTCACTGATGAATAAAAATAAGAATAATTTCACCGTCAAAATCTCAGCTGTTTTCGAGCATACTCAATTATTAGGCAAAAGAATTTTGAAGCTGCATAACAACACATTGTACTCTGTATTATAGTTTTAAGTTCCCACTTAAGTCACTTCAAAATCAAATGAAGACTTTTATCCTATCTTTGATGAGACATGCCTTAGTCTGCATACCAAACATTATAAAGGAGACACCAAGGAGCGGACATACACATACACAACACATACAAATTCAGTATAAACATTATAAATAAAGTTTAACAACCAAGATTAAGTCTCATAAGAGTTAGCATAGGTTCATCACAACAAAATTATTACATTAGTTGTTAACATAATTAACTGTCGTAACACTAAAAAAATGCAACAGAAAATGTTGAAAGCTCAATAAAACAAAAATGCAAGAGCAAGAAGCGACAAAGGCTACCAAAAAAAAAAAGAAAAGGTCACTCCCAACAGAAGCAAATCTAATGCGGAACATCTCCTCTTTCAATTCACCATCTGCAAAATCAGTTGCATGCCAAACGCATGATTTATCATTTCCAGCATGTTCTTGCACAGTCATTGTTGGAAGAACTGCAACCATTAGATTCAACATAATCAAAATTTCAGCATACACAAGAGTAAACCAAAATAACACTTAAAATGCCACTTGAATAAACTTCAAATTATTTGAACATTCTAAAATCAAGATATCAGTAAGAGATTAAAGTAAAAGAAGAGACCGAGATGATTTGCACAGATCTTGAGGGTCTTAGATTGGCGAATGACGAGGCGAACCTTGCCACTTACTTTGTGGTTCAAAAGTTTCACATTTCCAACTCCTCTCTCCTACCTCTGGTTCCCTTCATTATCGAATCGATAGAGCTTTGCTTTCCTGCATCAAATCATTTTTCAGCGAAAAAAAAATAAAGAACAAAGAACGAACACAAACAGAATCAAAGAAAGGAAAGTTGGAAACAGTTGAGAAATTGCGCACAGATCAAGCATCGGATCCTCGTCTTCTTCACCAGTACTAACAGCGACCTCCTCGAGCTTGACGATAGAAGCGACTTGAGCGCCGGTGTCCTCGTCGTCGGCAGTGGGAACGTATTCTTTGCCTTCTCTGTTGGGCTCCTCTGGACCAATTTTAGCAGGGCTGGCCATCGTAAACACCGTTGTTAAGCTGGGAGAGAGTAAAAGAGTAAAAAGAGAAAAGAGCATATGCTTATCCAAAACAAAAAAAAGGCGAAAAGAGTGAAGTTACGTGGAACCTTAGAGGAATGAGGATTGACGGAGGAGTGTTTTTTTTAATCTTGATTTCCTTCGGTTTTTATTTTAATAGGGCTTTGGTAGTGGGCCTGGCGGGGAGGAAACAGAGCAAAGAGAAAAAGAAAGGAATTGGAATAGCTTTGGAGCATGCAAGTAGGTCCCACTAACAACGGTTTATTTATTAAATTTTATTACGATAGACAATGAATAAATTTATATATTATGATAGTAAATTAAATGATCTATTTTATTAAAATTTTTTAAAAATAAATATGTATAATTGTTATTTTAATGAAATTATATAATTTAAATTCATTAACAACTTGTATTCTGCCGATGCATCAACCAAATCCTTATTATATTACCTACCTTTTTCTCTAGTTCTTGGAGCATGTGGTCTTCGGCGAATGAAATTAATTTTTTTCTTACTTCTTTTTTGTGGGATATAAATAAATACTAATAAACTAAAAAAGCGAAGAACGAAAATCCATCCTCGACTGCATTCGTAGACGTAGATGGGTATTGTTAACCGGGTCTAGTAATGCCCATGTGCTTTTACCATTTTCCCTTTAATTTCAACTACTTAGTCATATTTTACTTCCTCTCCACCAAACAAAACAAGCAATGCAATGCAAAGGGAGAGAAAGGGAAGGGACTAGGGGGTATGTACTACACAAGAATTGAAAAACAAATCGAACTACGTTTTGCACCACCACCAAATATCATTTTTTTTATTGGGTAACCGAATAGTCGGCCTTTTTTTTTCTTCCTACTGGGGAGTCACCCATGCCATTCATTCCACAGAATTAAGTATGTCAGTTATGTACCATGTCAAGTGTTACGTTGGTTCCTTTAAAAAGCTCCAATTACAACCACATTTAACCAACACATGCCCATATAATAAGTTAATGTCTTCGCTTACTCATTTCTGTTGGATAAGACATGAAGAGGACATGTGAAAAGGAAACGCAATCAGGATCAATATCTGATCATGCACTATCTTCAATTTTTAGCTCTTAACCAACCAGATACAAGTCAATAAAGTACCAAAATTGAAAATTAGGGAACATACTCTTTCTCAAGATGCACCACCATTTGTCGTTGCATCCATAGGCTCAGCTTCGGCTTTGGCCTCGGTTGATTCCTCAGCTTTATCACCTTTCTTACCAGCAAAAAATAATGGTAGTACACTTTAATTTACAACATAACCCTCAAAAAAAATTTCTTTCATCTGCCAATCTTAAACCATGTTTGTTTATCCTTGTATACATCATACCTTTCTTCTTCTTCCCACCACCTTTTTTCTTTGTCTTTGCTCCCAAGGCTAACCAGGCCTTGATTTGAGGATCATCTATCATCTTGGTTGGCTGCAGCTCCTGCAGAGGATGGGACGTGATCCGATCTGATCCATTAGGCATTAGCAATACGGTGAATTTTACATGAGCAACATAATCACCTGCAGAATTATAGTCCAGGTTGTTTACACTCGTTGTGACAAAATTACAAGGTACTATGTCTTATTCATTATTAAACAAGATCTCGGCCATGAATTCTTACCAGGCTTCTCATGTAGAACAGGATATGGCTGCAAGAGATCATGATTCACACATTCAACTAACCCTAATCGAGCTCTTTTCTCTTCCAAAGCTCTGTTTGAGGAAATCCACATCAACTATCAAATAGCAGAAATAAACATCAATATATATATATATATATATATATATATATATTCATAAAAAATGCAAAACAAGCACAGACCGAGCAGTGAATGGCAGGATGGGAAATCTCTGATTAATCTCACTGAAAATAAATCTAGATGCCTTCATCTATAAATGATAATTCTTGTCAACAGCTCTCTTATAAATAGTTGTCTGCTTCTCATCCAACAGCTTCGGCTGCAATTTCAACACAAGTAAATCGTAAGGAAAAAAAAAAATAATATCAAAGAAGCATAGCAAAAAGTTTAAAAGACAAGAAAAGATAATTACCTTGCCTTCACCAGTGCTTGCAGCTATATCTACTGCATACACTTCATTCTCCTCAAACTCTGCATCATCAACTCTTGTATCTGGATTGTAGACGCTTAGTATGACTTTGTTTCCATCTATCACAAACCGCTTCAGTTGATGGCTAAGAACACCTTCAACAATTTTGCAGTCATAAGCAGCAGCTACCTTCTGAATAGCATCTGTTACATCTTTATTCTGCCATTAAAACAATATTGAAAATAAATTAAGTACAATTAAGAATATCAATTAAATAAGTAATGATGCAAGCTTTAAACAATAAAATAAATTACAAAGGAAAATAGTAATGCATTCATCAGAAAAGCAATCAGCAAGCAGTTTGTTCAAAAAGGCCAGAATCACTAAAAATATTTCACTATCAGAGAAACTCTGACAAAAGCCTCACTTGGATGTTGGTCCATAGCTTTTGAAAACCATTCATCCTATAGGGAATCTAGGATCGGAGGACATTTTGAAAATACCGAACAATACTAGATAGATTTTACAAGGAAAACCAAAGTTGCTACATTGAAACTAAATATATGGCCGATGATTATCTTCATCATGTAGAAATCATGTGAAACATGAACTAAACCTCCACCAAGCACCAAAGAGAAAAAAGCCAAAGTTTACGGCAGCTTATATTAAAATAAGAAAAGCTTTGCAACAGTGATAAAAGTGGAGCAGTACACGTACAGCATATTGGGCTAGCACCAACTTTATGGTAGTTTTCAATGAAAATAATGATCCACTAAGGCAATTGGTATAAACCAATAAAAATTTATCACCCTAAGGCAGCCTAGCATGACCAAACATAATGTTGGCAACAGGGAAACGGGGAGATCAAGAAGAAATTTATCACCTCGGCAAAGTTGCCTAGTCTTAGCGTAACGCCTGCTTTATGGTAGTTTGATGAAGACAACCATGAGGGTAAAACAGTTTTTAAAAAAAATGTTGGTCCACTTTTGGCAATTGGCATAAGCCAATAAAAGATGCATCACCCTAAGGCAGCCTAGCACAACCAACATAATATTGGCAACAGGGAAAAGAGGAGATCAAAAGACATTGATCGTATCGGCAAAGTTGCCTAACTTTCAAATTCTATTCTACATCTTACAATCACTTCCAAGAATTAAATCAAAAATGTATAGAGTAACCACAAAGGAAGATGCTGAAAAATTGAGTTGAGAGATTAATTCCCCTATCAGAGTAACTATGACAAAAAGCTTCATCTGGATGTAGAACCATTAGCTAATATAAAAAAGTTTCATCATTTAGGGGATCAAGCGAAAGTCAAAGCTGAAAACACAGCGTTTACTATTAACCAACCATATTCAACTTGAAAATCAAAAGTTTGGCTCAAGAATTTTTGAGAATGCAAAGCACATTAGCTAAAGAAACATTCAAAGAACACAAAAGGATATCATAGAATGTTACAGAATTGATATACAGAACAATACCTTCTTTCCAGGCCTGACAATCCTCAAGGCCACTTCAGCAGCAGTATTTGCTGCAGCAAGAACATCAGCCTGCCTGCCAGTGACTGGCCCATCCTGAACAACACGAGTATGTGCAACTACAGTAATAAAACCATCAGTGTGGCAACCCATATCGCTACATCCAGGAAAAAGCAATTTAGTTGCCATTTAAAGCATGAAGACCACAGAAAACATTCAAAAAATTTGAATGAAGAGAAAACATAATATATGAAGCTTACATCTTCACCACATCAGATTCTTCCAACTCCGACGTGTCACTAGCAAGCGGAGAGAAATGACAGACAGTATTGTTCACAGAAAGGCAAGTAGGGAACGCAACGCCCCTCTCAATTGTCTTCTTAACATTCTTGTACATGTTGCCTGTTTGCCTTTACAGTCAATGAAGGCATAAGTTACAAATTTTATAATCAATTGTCAAACTCATAAAAACACTAAAAGGACAGAAATTAAACGCTGACTCTGTGATAAATGCATCACCCTTCTCACAAATGTCAACAATCTTGGCTTTTGGCCTTCATTCTTTTACAACTAACTGCAAAGCCTCTGGAAAATTTCAAAAATGAAGACAAACCATACATAAATAAACTAATATTATTCAAAATCCATTTCCAATAAGGTAACATAAAATAAAGAGAACAAACATGAGAAACTAAGAGAAGAGGTTAACTGTTAACGATCTCAGCAGCGCTCTTGTACTTAGTAACAACTTCAGGGGACGTAAGATCCAATTCCTTCTCCTCTCTCTCATCGTCCGACATCGTTGCTTATTAAAAAATATTTAATTCGTGAAAAAAAAAAAAGGTAGAAAATGGATATCCGAAAATCAGTTGGAATAATCGAGGGTGAAGCAAGAGATAAAAAGGAATTGTTGTGATTGAGAGAGAAAGAGCTCAGTGGTTCAAATTGGCGGCAGTCAGTGAAGCAGCTAGGGCTTTGGGAGGTGATAGGGAGAAGACAGAAGAGAAAGCGAGAGAGAGAGAGAGAGAGAGAGAGAGTATAGGAGGAAAAGGAGAGTGGCAGTGGCTGAGGGCCGAGGGCAGAGGGCAGAGGGCAGAGGCTGGGTGACTCAAGGAAAGAGCTAACTATACGGTACTTACGTTATGGCAGAGATTTATTTATTTATTTATTCATAATTATTTAGGGATTTACGGCAGGGTTTTGTAATTTGTGTGCGTTGGAGTAAAAAGGAAGTGCCAAATGTATAAACAAACCTCCAACTATTGAATCACTTTGGCCCTTTCATTTTTAAAATTTCAATTGTAAAAATAAAAACAAACATGTGGTAAGGCTGAGGAATGAGGATAAAATCAGATGATTTCTGGATTTTCATTTTTTTGTTAAATGGTCCCTCAAGTCTCAACTTAATATCTTAATTTTTGATATTATTTAAATAGTAAAAAAGATTGACAAGTTAACTTAAATCAACCCACTATCAACACCAACTTATGGATTAGATCTAACAATTTGGCTGCTTCTCAAATCTAATTCATGCAACTCCTAAATCCTAAATTGAGTTCAGCCGTTCAGGGAACAAACGATGCATGAAAGTGAATTCGGACACAATAACAATCATCAACATTTTAAAATGCTGCAGGCAGGCAGGCCCTAAGATATCTAGTGGCGGTATAAAAGTTATCACTACTTCCATCCCTAATTTAGTGGTGAGTAGTGACTAGAACACTTTCATGAAAATAATGGTCACAATTATCTAATTTTCTAGTGACAAATTTATTCAACTGAAAAAAATTTATAGAAAAAACGGAACATTACAAAGCGTTATTTCATTATTAAATCAATCAGACAAATGCTACTTGTTTTGGCAGGCTTTCCGGGAATTTAAAAAGAAAAACGGCACTATGAGGGCGATTGTACCCCCACTAGCTTTGCTTTTAGATTGCTAAAATCTGTGGATAAGACCATTTGGATTTTGTGATTATATGAAAACAAAAAGAATAGAAAATGATAGATGTGATGGCTATGAATAAGTTGTGCATTAAAATATAATTTAGGTTTTGCCGTTGGAGATTCTTAGCAAAACAAAATATTATATCATAATAATATAAGTAAATTTGTTGTCATTTAAAGTCATTGATTAGCAATCTAATCTTTTGAATAAATGCTAATTAATATGATAATGGTCGGAACCTTTTATTTTAAAAGTTATAACATTAAAATTTAATTTTTTTCAACTCAACGTTCATTGGAGATTTAGGAGTGGAAGTTCTGGAGCTCTTTCCATTGGATTCTAAACTTGAAGGTTTGGGCTCGGCTGTAGTAATATATTTAAATCTCCAGTACTTGAGGGAGGAGATTGGCCTAGGTCAAATCGTTTTAGATTAACCAAGGCTAAAAGGATGATTTGTTGGCATTGTCAATATAGTCCCTAGAGTTGGATCGGATGTCATGGGAACTTTCCTAGTTCGAAGGCAATGAAGCTTTACTTGAATCCACTATCTATTGCTTCTGCAGATATTCTTTGTACATGTATATTTTCTGTTAATTTAATTTTTCCAACTTCAGGCTGATTTGATATAAGATTATCCTTGTAGCTCAATGGAACGGGGCTTTTGCCTCAATCGATGTCGTTGTCTTTTGGCAATATAAAAGAAACCTAGAAAAGTAAATATTATGGGAGTTTTCCTTTGCCAGAAATTAAATTTGGCAAACGTTGTTGGCAACATTCATCAACAAACTCTTCATTTACATCCTTATAATTCAGGTTTTTTTTCCTTGATGGATGGATACGAAAATAAGATGCATGAAGATATTATTCTTTCTAGTTTCCTACTTACCATTAGTCCCATTGCACATAGAACTGGAAGATCCTCCTCAATGACTACCAACACTGGTGCAGTTGAGTTGAGATTTACTACGCAAGTGTGCACATATGTTTATTATATTTGAAAACCCAATATATCAGGTTTATACAGGCTTTAGGCGTACAAATTATATAGAAATTATTTGAAAACCCAATATATGTTTATCGACTCTCTCTAATGTATACTTCCTTAGGTTTGTATTTAATAGGTCTGAATTGATATGTTTTTCATTGCTTCAGATTCCACTTTAACCATTGCTCCTATCCTAATGCTTAAATCATGTGCCCATATAAAGTAGACCTAAAATCTATTCCTGTATTATTTATTAAAACATGATGATTTTTCTTCTAGAAAATATAGTCAATTCAAAGGTTGTTTAGTGCTTGACTATCGGTCTAAAACCGTTTGTGTTTGTTCCCTTGTTTGAATAATTGCAAGGTGTAAGGTGTATAAGATTTTCAATGCACATTTTCTAATCTAGTTCTTATCGTCTACTCAATAATATCAGAGATACCATCACCGGATAAAGTTGAGGCCTATGAAGTTTTGCAAGAATGCCTTGAAATGCGGAAAAGATATATGTTTAAGGGGGCAGTTGCTTCTTGGGAGAAAGAAGTTATATCAGACCCCTGTTCACCAAAAACTAATCCACAGCAATTTGTTTTTGCACCTGAGGGAAAATCAGATGTAAGTTTATTTTATACCACAAGTGAACTCATTCTTCCTAAGGGTTGTAAAATGCCTACCGTTTTTGCAGCATTATTTTGAGATGCAAGATGGAGTAATACATGTCTATGTAAATAAATACTGTAAGCGTTAAGAGGCCTAATACTGACTTTCTTGCGAGCTATGATCTGAACTACACTTTTGCTGAAGCATTTTCAATTTTTTTCTCTTTTATTTCAGCAAAAGTAGAACTCTTTCCTGTAGCTGATGCGACAAACTTCTTCACTGACTTGCATCACATACTTCATGATATAGCGGCAGGGAATGTCAGAACTTTATGTCATCACCGGCTAAATCTTCTAGAACAAGTAAATACTTCTCCCCGTTTATGAAGTGCGCTAATTCTGTAATTTGTGATATTTTCTCGTTAAAATACTTTCTCATTTCGATTCTTCTAGAATTTCAATCTTCATTTGATGCTTAATTCGGATAGAGAATTTCTAGCTCAGAAAAGTGCACCACGTAGGGACTTCTACAATGTGAGGAAAGTTGATGCTCATGTTCATCATTCAGCATGCATGAACCAAAAACATCTTTTGGGGTTTATAAAGTCAAAGCTGAAGAAGGAGCCAGATGAGGTAACTTCCATTCTTGCTGATGTTCGTTGCATGCTTTTCTGAGTTTGAAATATTAACGACAGCTAAAATTGCTGATCTCCATTTAAAGCTGAGTTCTTTCCAAGTTCATGCATTACACTCTATGAGTTGGCCATTTTTAAAAGGGGCCTTAGCTGCTATGTAAATATGTATGTGTGTTGTGCCACTCATCTTGCAATTGTGACCCTTTTTTGTACTCCCTCTAATATGGAAGTTGCACGCAAAGCTCATTTGTTTGGTTTGACCAATTATAACTGCAGATGTAATGCAGGAATATCTTCGTTGCTTTGTGCAAAAGGTGTGTGAAAATGGTGCATGTGAAGAAATTTTTTTTCCCCAAAAGTTGTGTTTACCATATTCTTTCTTTATTCAGGTTGTAATATTTCGAGATGGAACGTAAGGTTGGATTTAACTGGGTATTGACCTTTTTCCCCTTTTTTAACCTACTTTTGCCAAAAAAGTAAAGGCATAGAGTGGTTTATGCAACTATTTAATTCATTTTTGCTTTATTTCTGCAGATATGATTTAAATGTGGACCTTCTTGATGTAAATGCAGACAAGAGTACCTTTCATCGATTTGATAGATTTAATCTCAAGTATAATCCTTGCGGTCAAAGTAGGCTCAGGGAGATTTTCCTCAAGCTGGATAATTTTATCCAAGGTATATCCTTCGTACGTCCATGATTTTGAGGACACAGGAGTATCGTGTTAAGATTACATTGAAATTGAGCAATTAATTTATATTAATTTGTTATGGAAATTGTTTGTTTGAAACATGTATAACATTCAGAAATGGTCCTGAATCTACTATGCTGTTTTGATTCTTTTACCATAGACATGATTCCCTTCCATTAATTTATTGCTCTGAAATTGTCTTTTCTCCCTTGTAATCGTTTTGTGTAATGCAGTCAGACTATCGTATCGCTGCAGGTTGATTCCTTGCCGAGCTAACAAAGCAAGTGTTTTCTTATCTTGCTGCAAGCAGATGTCAGGTACTTAATTCTGTGAATGGATATATTTATCCCTGAGAATATATTCTGCTCTGGCTTTTCAGACTTGAGGACTGAACTTACGAGCACTTGATTGGAACCATTATATGGTGGAAGATTCTTTAATAAATTTGCTTAACATGTTTTACTTCATTCTTTGAGGAGCTTTATGTAATCAATGAACCAAATTTAGGAATGCTAACGTTTGCTTTTGATGTCATGGATCAGGATGCTCCTTCTCTTTAAACAGACCAAACCATGTTCTCTGGATTTTACATTGTTTTGAGGGTTAATTTGATTGCTGCAGATGGCTGAATACGGAATATCAATATATAGCAGGAAGCAAAGTATGTGGGACCAACTGGCTAGTTGGATTGTCAACAATGAATTGTACAGCGAGAATGGTGTTTGGTTAATTCAGGTGCTAATCATCTCTCTTTGAAATCTCAGTACTTAAGCACTGGCTTCTTTTGTGATATATATATATATATATATATATATATATATATCTTGTGAACCTATATAAAAGTCCATTTTTAGTCATGGATTATAACCTCTATAGAGTAGGACGCTGGCTCCACAAAAGAAAATTGTTGAATGTTGGCCACGGATATTTCTTAGTCCTGATTATCTGACATTTTCTCGATTGTTTGCTTCAGATGCCCCGCCTTTACACATTTACAAGAAGATGGGGATTGTTACATCATTCCAGAACATTCTTGACAATATCTTTATTCCTCTGTTTGAGGTTACTGTGGATCCAGATTCACATCCTCAGTTACACGTCTTCTTGAAACAGGTTTGGTATCTTTTATTCGTAACTCTTGTATTTTTTTGGTATCTGCAATGATTTTGTGTGGATTAATCGTGCCTCAATTTTCGCCATTCTCCATGGCATTTACTTCCTCTTCACAATTCAGGTTGTAGGGTTGGATTTAGTAGATGATGAGAGTAAGCCTGAAAGACGGCACACTAAACACATGCCTACACCAGATCAATGGAGTAACGTATTTAATCCTGCATACTCCTACTATGTGTATTACTGCTATGCAAACCTCTATACCTTAAACAAGGTATGCATTATATTATTGGATCTGGTTAAATCATAGATTTGGTGACCGTTATCTGTCTTTATATTTCCGCATTACCAATCTCGAATAAATTATGTAAATGAACTTGTTAGAGTAGTTTTTTTTTCTTAGCGTCGGCTTTATGGCTTCTGTCTCCTAATTATATTTATTACTGGCTTTCTTCTTTAAATCAGTATTAGATGCAATCATTTTGTTGTTGATAGATACTTACCTCTGCGGCATGAATATTCCAGCTTCGTGAGTCAAAGGGCATGACAATCATCAAATTCGGGCCACATTCTGGAGAGGTAGTCATGAAAATTATACGCTACCTTCAAGAACGTCTAATTTCCATGTGTTTCTCATGCATATAATATTTCCAGGCTGGTGACGTTGACCACCTTGCCGCAACATTTCTAACTGCTCATAATATTGCACACGGAATCAATTTAAGGAAATCTCCTGTATTACAATATCTTTATTATCTGGCACAGGCAAGAACACAAGGGAACTTGAAAATAATTTAGTTAATCAATAAGCTTTGAATTTCTATTGTAGCCATGGCACATTCGTTACCAGATTGGCCTGGCTATGTTTCATCTGAGCAACAATTCCTTGTTTTTGGACTATCATCGGAACCCTTTTCCAATGTTTTTCCGACAGGGTCTGAATGTTTCTCTTTCTACGGATGACCCACTTCAAATACACTCAACAAAGGAACCTTTGGTGGAAAAGTATATCATAGCTGCTTCTGTAATCTCTCTCTCTCTCCAGGCAAAGAATCTAGAATAACTTTTATTCTGAGGTTCCATTAAATTAAAGCTCTTGACTTGCAGGTGTGGAAGCTGAGTTCATGTGATCTATGTGAGATTGCCTGTAATTCAGTTAACCAATCAGGTTGTTCACATGCTTTGAAGGTACATGCTCTTTCTGATTTGAGAAGAGAAGAGATGCTGTTGGTTGGGAAGGGCAGTTATCTTGTGTTGCCTCCTTCTCTAGGAATAGTCAATATAGGGGTAGCAATGACTTCGATACGAAGAGTATCCATGGTCTATTCCAAATGGCAGCAGTCTAATTGCTTGAGAAGTATTTATGAAATATTGGGAGCATGTGGAAGTAAATTGTTTTGTCACAAAATCGTTGACACAATTGAGTTTCAATAAGGGAATTGTTCCAGGTCTACGATTATATGGAGATTATTGAACTGTCCCCTCCATTTTGGTAGACCTGTTTTTGTAATTATTGTTGTACTGAAATCAGTTGCTTGATTGTATCTATTTCAGTCGCAATGGATTGGAAAGGAATGCTACAAGAGAGGCCCTGATGGAAATAATGTACAAAAGACAGATGTACCTCATAGCCGACTGGAATTTCGGGACACGGTAGGGGCGTGACTATAATTTGTTAAGCACTGTAGACTCTTATAACCTGACAAATATGCTTGCAAAAACATTTCTTAACGCCATCCACCTTCTGTTCGCCGACTTCTACTTTCCTCCTTTCAATCAATTATGGTTTCTGGCCTCTGCCTAGCAAGTAATTAAGCATGCAACGTATTATTCTTCTTCTGCAGATCTGGAAAGAGGAGATGCAGCAGGTCTACCTGGGCAAGGCCATTATCCGTGTAGAAGTGGACAAGTAATGCGCAACATACTGCACAAGGTCCATTCTTGAGCATTATACATATATTTAGGAGGTAGCCATCTGATTGTGGATCTTGTTTGAGTAGCTTCCTAGTTTCTCATTAATTTTTTTTTCTTTTATTAATTAAAATTTAATTGGATAAATTGGATTACACGCCATTTCTCTATTTTGTTGCAGGGAGAGAAAAGAACCTGCTTCCGACCTGCGCATAAAAAGGATGGTGACTCATAAGAAGTGAGAAATGGCGGGGACAATCAACAGCTAGCTGATCATGAATTTAATAAAACAGGGTTTGAGGGTTCTGGTTGAGCATGTGGGTGATGAATTGTAGAATGGGAACATTTTTAGGGTCTGAGTTCTCAGAGCATGATAGGTATCGAAATCAAACTCCAATACAGACAGGCAGCCTATTACAGGAGGAAACAAATTACAAGACATTAATTCCACTGAGATAATAACCAAAAATGATTTCTAGTGTAGTTTAAAGAGCGATTGTATAATGCTAGTTAGTTAGTTACTGTCAATGTTATTACAACGTATGCTATTAAATATTAATTATAGTGTTACAGTTACTACAATGTGTGTATGCCATCATAAATTTCGACCCGATTTCTTGATGAATGCGGATTATCTCATGGAATAATAGAATAAATCACAAGCCATGAATAAATTTGGTCGGCCTTCTTCCTTCTCCGTTTTCCATATATAAATTCTTTGCCCCATTCGGTGTATGAAATAAGAAAAGTGGACAACAAGAAAGACCTGCGAGAAAAATTGGTTTAGGCGCTAAAGCCCAAGTTAGGTTACCGTAGGCTTCAAGCTCAACACTGCTTTTTGTTTTTTGTTTTTTTTTTTGGACAAATATCAACACTGCGTTGAAGCTGAGTAGATGAATCAGGGATTCAAGGCTCCCTGGCCTTTGATTCACGGGCCGGAAAACTGTGTCTGATCTAAAGAAAAGTTAGTTAAGGTCTATGTGCCTTTTTCAATGAGACTGATTCTTCTTATGGTAGACCTAGAGTCACTGAAGAAGAAACTATTTTGTAATTTCATCACTAAATTTATTTTCACCAACTTAAAAGAAGATTGCATTTTCACATCTTTAATTATATAGAAAATTTCAATCATGCAATTTCAATATGTTCTTTACATATTATCATTTACAAATAATAACTTGAAAGCTGCGACTTTATTAGAAAGTGTAAAAGGTAAAATATATATATATATATATGGGTAATTTTTTACTACCGGCCTACTATATTAAAACGGAAAGTGAATTTGCAATTACATAAAATATATGTACAAACTTTTCAAGAACAAAGTTTAACTAAAAAATAAAGCAAAAATCGAGTTTGCTTTTGACAAGTTCATTGAAAAGTAAGCTAAAGTCAGTTATTGAATTTCAGAATTTGAGTAATTATGGTCAAAGAAATTAAGTCCTTGAGTTGCTTATTCTTCTTGTAATTTAATGGGATGTCATAGGACAAACCCCATGCAATAATTTCAATAGATAGAGAGTATTTTTACTTTTTTTTGAACGGACAAACTACTTTGGTAGCAACTTTCTTCTCTTCTTTTTAATTTTTATTGAAGCCTTTGTTGGAACATTTTCAAAATAATGAAAGGTTATGTCTTTTAAAGTAATGTCTCTTAATTATTTAATTAAGAGTAATGTCTTTTGATTATTTATCAAGTGATGTGACTATTCAAATGGACATGTATTTGGAATAGTTATGTCTATATGAAAGGACACTTCTTT